>JARKIF010000086.1:0-134132 GCA_029378245.1 Roridomyces roridus
GCTCTCTTGACCGAGATACCGCAATACCGGAGGAACTGGGCGCTTTTGACGTTTCCCTGGACGACGATGACTTCAAAGAGCAATGGCGTGACCAGCTCATTGATTGTTTTCGAGACACGCCGCAGGTTGAGAAGAGTTCGAGAGTGGTCCTTCAACTGGTCGAGAATAGCATGGAATAATTCCACGGGAGTTCTGCATCGGGAGGCGTTGTGAGCTGGCAAGAGTCAACGATGGTTTGGGCTGTGCACAACATCACTGATATTTCGTCAACGAGATCTGACCAGAGCCTCCAATCTCTCAAATGCCGGAAGATCTTGATCCTCACCATCGACCTTTCCCCCGTCAACCCCAAAGTACACCTGGAAACCGTCCGGTCAAGCGAAAGCCTCCCGCCGCCATGCTGATCCAAAAAGATACAGCGCTTCAGACGCACAACTTGTCTGTCTCGGATATCGTGCCAGCGGGGGACAGGCCTAGGTGGGTGTCATTCGCGGCAGCCGTGATTCGTGAAGCTCCAACCACGTCAGCGTGTTACCTCGTCGACCAATGAACAGAGCAAAGTCGTCTTCACAGTTTCGTACACCACAGTTGAAGAGGACTTTCTGGAGGACTAGCTCAGAGAGATGTCGGAGAACTGTAGCGTTCTCTGCGGTTGCAGTGTTTGGATGTCCACCAATCATATGCATGGAGGCGGTATTGTCATTTTGTTGACCGTTTTGGAGACAAGACGCAAGGTGAGAAGGGAGTCCAGATCGTCTTTGAGCTCATTTAGGAACAGTTGGTACATTTCTGGCGGATGGTCATGGAAGTAGGGAAAAAGGCGGCCTGAGATCATCATGATGTGATGATCACGCGGAAGTCGCCTCTTGGCGCGAGCATGAACCAGGGAGGCTACGAGCGCATAGAGGAGTATATTCCCATCGCGCAACCGAGTGCTGGAACTCTCGCGAGGCTTGACGCGCTCGAGCCTACAGACGAGGCAGGCGATCGTGCGTGCTGTCTCCGCCTCATTCTTGTCCAGCCCACTCACACCGCCATAGCACTCGACGCCCTCATCGTGGCCATTGAGACCCAGGTCGCCTACCTGGGAAAGAAGAAATGGACGCGCAATATCGTTGTGGTCACGGATGGCGAAAACCCAATCGAAGTCAAAGACCTCGACGGAACCGTAAGCGAACTGGAGGAATACGGGGTCAACTTCACTGTCATGTGTGTTCATACAAGCTCTATGGCCTTTCCTCCATTGACATGGGCTCAGCGGAATTGACTTTGACGACGCTACCTTTCCCTCCAAAGAGCAAGACAAGTCGCCCATCAAGGTTCGTCGCCTTCTCTTTTGGCAGAAAGACGTAACATCAACTATTTCAGGTCGAGAACGAATCATGGTACACCAAACTCGTGGACCGACTCAACACCAAACCCACTGTCGCTGCCACCATAAGAAGAACAAGGAGGACAGAACCTACGCACCCACCGCATTCATCGGAACGTGCGCCCTGGCGCTACGTGAAATCCGCAGACCCGACATCAAGGTCACCGGGACCACGCTTACGGGCACCACACTGCGTCTGGGCGACAACGACTCGCGGCCAGACAAAGCAATGCAGATCAACATCAAAACTAGTAAATGCACTGCACGTTCGATGCCCAAGAGCTGGAAAAGGTTTGGCCCACGGGATCAGGCGAAGGGGAAAAGGAAGGGTAAAAACATAAGCCGGTCGAAGGGAGCGAGACGGACTCGGAGGACGAGAAAATGGACGTGGACGAAGACGAGAATGGAGTCCCTAAGGAAGTGACCTACGTGCAGCTCGAGAGGGACACCGAGTACTACGTTGACCCCCGGGACCACAATTCCGACGAGGAGGACGTCAAGATGGAAGAGCCGGATGAAGATGAAGGGCTGTCGAACAAGGTCGATCCTGCATTAGAGCAGGTGGACAAGGACGATCGTGTCAGGGGCTTCAAATACGGGACTACTTACGTCCCCTGTCCCGACGGCCGACTCGACCGCCTTCCCACCAAGCACGGGATTGACATCTGCGGCTTCTTCCCTAAGAAAAACGTATGTTGCAATGCCTCGGTGTGTCCTATACTCACTTTGATTAGTTTCGACGCGAACTCGCCATGGGCGAAGTCCAATACATCTGGGGCGATCCGGATGAAGCGGTGCAACAGGTTGCGATATCTTCCATCACCCAGGCGATGTACGAAAAGGGCGTGATGGCCATCGCGCGGTGGGTCCCCACTGACGACAAGGATCCCAAGATGGGCGTGCTTTCGCCATGCATTGGTACTGATGTCGACTGTCTCCTTTGGGTTGGCGTGAGCCTTTTTTTCACGGTACTTCTTTCGCAAACTAAGATATTGTTGTAGATGCCATTCGCAGACGACGTCCGGAAGTACACATTCGCTTCCCTGGACCACCTTGTCTCGAAAAAGGGCGAAGAGATTACGGAACACCCGTACATCCCCACCGAGAACCAACTTGAAGCGATGGACAACTTTGTGGACAACATGGACCTCATGGAGGCTGGCGACAAAGACGAGGAGGGGTGCGTTACTCTTCTATAAAATAGTAAGACCAGACCAACTGATTACTTTTCTTTCCAGCAATCGGGGCCCGTGGTTCGAAACGCCCCTCTCCTACAACCCCGCTATCCATCGGATCAAACAAGCGCATTTTCACGCCCTCACCTCCGACCTTGCGATCAACCCTCTGCCACCGCCGCACCCGGAGCTCCTCAAATATTGGACCCCCCCCTCGTCGTGTCCTCAGACGATCACAGGATGCCATAGAAGAGTGTATGGTCGAGTTCAATGTCAAGGAGGTGCCGAAGAAGGTGCCGAAAGCAAGAAAGGACGGGCACGTCCATGCAAAAGATGACGACGACGATATCTTCTTGCTTGATGTCAAGCCCAGGGCGTCTAGGGTCAAGAAAGCTGAGCCCGCGTCGTCCCAGAGCAAGGCTGCGGATGAGACGGAAGACGAGTCGGAGGATGAGGCAGGGGCCAAGACGAAACCGACATCTACGCCGCCGCCGAAGAACGATTGTGGCAACCCGCTACCTACCCCTGCTCCCTCTCTCTCTCCGCAAATCAACCCCGGGCGCGCTCCGAAACTAATGTCGCGTGCGGCGAGGCCGTGAGCAAGGCCGTGGAGGATATGGGTGCGTTTATCACCGAGATTGCTCGTTTGCCAGTCGGAGGAAGGTGGAACTGCTAGAGTGGTTCGAAGTGTTGAGGGAGACGTGCTTGAAGGAGGATGAGATTGATGCGTGGAATACGTGAGTCGATTCGTTCCTTTCATCTGATTTTCCTGATTATGTTCAGATTCTTGAAGGAACTGTGTGCAAAATGCACCACTGAGCCAGGAAATTGCCAATTCTGGGATGAGGTGCAGAGAGTCGGCCGCAAACTGAGTTTGATCAGCGACCAAGAGGCCTAGGAGAATGGTGGAATCTCGACGTTTGCACGAGAGTTGGAGTGCGCTCGGGCACATACCGGTCCTTTCCTATGTATGTACGCAGAGTATATAAGTACTTGGACCTCATCTCGGTCATATTGGCTAGACTCGGAAGGCATTTGTTGCAGCGAGCGTTCTGGAAGGCCGCGTCTCGCCCCGTTTATATTTCACTTCAACCGTCGACAACATGCTTGTGTGCCATTGAATAATTAGCTTGAAGTTGAGCAATGAACGTGGTAAAGCTTCCGCCGAATCGAGATGGATTCAGCCTGTTCAATCCGGGCCTCGGTGGATTACAGTGTCGGATTCCATCTCTTTTTACTTACCAAAACCACTCAGCGCCCACTGGTACTCGCAGTCATCATTGAATAAGCGAGCTTCAAGTTGAACGTGTTTTGAACCGTGGGAGCGTCAAGTGACTTTACATAACCGGGTCTGGTAGATTAGCGGGAACACACGAAAGAGTCAAGACCTGGCCACGGTAGGTACCGGTGTAAGCCTTGACTGGGAGAGAATTATACTTAAAGCACGAACCGTAAAGGCCTAAAGCCTCAGGGCCTCGTGTCGGACGTCCCGTTCTCATGGCAGTCACTCGTTCGATTCGAGGCTCGTGGTTAAGGAAGTCTTTGCCAATGCTTTTGTTTCGAAACAGCATGAGTGTAAATAACAGTCATCTCAAGGGATAAAGCAAAGAATGCCCTGCGCAACTTGCCTGGAATACGTACGAAGGAGTAGAATGGCCAGCATGTTTCCCATCTTGCTGTATAGGAAAAAGGCCAATGTACCCCGCCGTTAGCATTCGATAGCATTTGACAGTTGAACAAGAACCATGCAATGCGTCCACCGAATTGAGGCGTACAATTGGCCATTCGATCCGGGCTTGGTGGGTCGGGTGCGTAAAGTTGTAGAAGTTGGTCTAGACCTTTTACTGTTTGAAAGAGTCAACAACCACCTTATGCTGCTGACTAGGTCGGCCCGAATGAGGACTTGATTGTCACTTCTTATATACCTCTTCGCCCACGGATAACAAGTAATCTTGGGTACCAAAAAAAATCCAAGGACCAGTCCGGCGACCTCTTGGATTCACCAGAGGTATTTTATAAACAAGAAACCAAAAAGATACCAACCGAGGACAAGCCAGGGCAGCGGCAAAGGCCCTGTTGGAGTTGTAATTATAGCAGGCTGCGCGCTCGCACGACCTCGGAGAAATGTCGGTGGTGCGCAGTTCGATGGGTTGCACAGCGGCTGCACCGTAGTCTTCTCTAGAGTATATTCTTTGTAGGCCTCATTTCAACAGGCCCGGCCGACGAGGCGGCCCACGGGATTGCATAGAGCGTATAAGTACCTACCGATGAGATTACGTCGACGTTTTAATTTGAGGTGTATCGATATCCAGCCTGTTCAATTGTGGTCTTGAATCGACGACCAACGCAGGTGGCAAAACCGGAATGCACAAGCGTTGTGAAGAAGTGTTCGCATCGTGTAAATTCCACACTTCGCAATCATGCCTCCGCGGTCCGGACCGAGGCGCATTCGATTGAATTCGAGGTGGAGAACCCGTTCGAATCGGGCTTGGTCAATCATGAGGGCTTTGATATATCTTTTGCCATTTCTCCAACCGAGAGCCTGGAAGTACGGACCTGGGGAGCTACAGGGTTCCCTAGTTTCGAGGCGATGCAAGTAGAAAGCAGTACCGGCGAGGTTATATCAATGCATCCACTGCCGGCTCCAGTGTCACCAGTATATAATATATTCAACCTGTTCGATTCGGGCTCGGTGGATCATTGGATGACTTGATCAAGCTCCTTTTTTCCTGACAATGAAAGCGAGCATCCGTAGCCTAGTAACACTGCGTTGTTATACGGACCTGCAGGCCTTTCGTCAGACCTACCTACCCACCGTTGATAATTGCACCAGAATTGAGATGTGTTCTCCCCGTTCGATCCGGACTCGGTACTGGCGGGAAATATGAAAAATCTTTTGTTTCTGCGTCGTTAAAATCAAGTTAAAATCATGTATCGTACTTATCAGCTCGAACCTTGACGCGAGCGATTGGTTAGCTCGGTCTTGAATATCCTCGTAACTGGCTTCCTCACTGGTCAGCTACTTAGGGCAAGACAGAGAGTTCGAACACGAACATATCTGCAGACCGACTCGGAGTCACATTCACACCAAAGTGAAGGTGAGAACCCGTTCGATTCGGGCTCGGTGGATCCCGGTGAAGCAATGGACTTTGCAGCCGTCGAGGATGGGCGGGATCTATAGAAAGCCTTCGTTGTCCCATGACTCGCCAGAGGTATTTTATGGACAAGAAATCAACGAGAGACGGTCGGAAACAAGCTGGGGAAGCAACGAAGCTACGGATTGGAAATTTTGATACGTCGCCAGAGGCCAAGTTGTAAATTGAAATTCAACAACCAGCAAAGGATCGCGATTACTTGGTCCGGGATTATCGATTATCCAATCACCATTGTTTGCTGGAAACGAATCGGCGTCGCATGGTGCCTTGTGACCTTGAAGTGAACCACGCCGACGTTGGTCAGCCAGAAGGTTTGAGCAGGGCAGTCGTACATCCAGACCGGCTCATATTCAGTCCCAAGGGGATTCAATATTCAGACGGAGAACCCGTTCGATTTCGGCCTCGGTTGATGCGGCGAGATCTACGTGTTAGATTTTTTTCTGCGAGTCCTTCGTTCATAATGGTAGTGAATGAAGTTCTGTGTGGTTCGAATTCCCTTGCCGGAGGGCACGGTCGGAGCAGGGTTATGCGGTAAGGAAAATAATGCAAGCCCAGACCTGCAGCCTAAGGACTCCAAGGATCAACCTCCCTTCGGAAAAGTAGCCAGCATATCTACCGAGTGCACCAATGCTCCCGCAGAATTGAGGTGTGTTCCAACTTCAGCCCGTTCAATTCGGGCTCGGTATTTGATGGTTTGGAAATGAGCAGGTTCTTTTATTTTTCCCATGTTGATTCCTGTAACTGTGTCCGAGTCCTCAGGCCTCAGCTAGGATAAGATTCAGATTGCGAACACGACGACGCATCTCCAGACTGAGTTCGTATTCCAGTGAGGTGAGGAACCCGTTCGACTCGGGCTCGGTCGATTCGCGATTATGTCAAATGTCGGACGTTTTTGACCGTACCTGGTATTCGGGACGCAGGTTTACAGACATGCAGTTACATTCGGCCCTCTTGTATTTGTCGGCAGAGTTTGAGCGCGACGCCGGGACAGTTGATGGAGGTTCGGGACAAGAGCCATCAAAAATCACCGAGCCATCTCTTCCTCTCCCCTCATGCACTCTACATCCATTTGTCCTCCCCATCCCATTTGGGACTTCGAGGCATTATGACTTTTAGACTGGAATGACCCCACGCTGACGGGTTTGGATTCGCCATCGGCTCCATGCACGTCATCGACTCCACCCAGCCTCATTCATATAAAGAACTCGAAAGACGACCTCAACTGCTCAACTCAACTCGACGATGACCACATTCATCCCTCAAATCCCCTCTGCAGCTCTACCCCGCACCCCAGTTGAGGAATGGGCCGATGGCCTGCACGGTACTCTTGACTCGCACCACACCAAGACGCCCGTCGATACCCCAGGTCCTAAAGTCCCAGGCGGGTGGACTGATGACCAGGAGCCATTGCCAGCCAACCCCCCCAATTTGCGAGAAATGCTTCCCACCCAGGATGACGTCAAACGTGCGCTCGAGAGTGCCAAATCATATCTCCCTCAGGGTGTCGCCTCGTATCTGCGTGAGTCTGGCTGTTTCCGTTGTGCCACTCAAGCTGACGTTTACCGCAGCAAGCGGCTCTTCCGACTCTACTGCTGTCGACGTCGGCCATGGTGCCTCCGTTCCGTACACTGAGTCTGGCGCTGAGCCCTACGCTCAGGGCGTCGAGCTTGGCCCTGCCTCGACCACCTACACCAAGTCCGGCGCTGAGCCCTACGGTGCCGGCGCTGGCTCCGATCTCGGCAGCTCTGGCGTCGCTGGTGGTAGCACCGCCGCTACTACACTCGTAGCAGGCCTGACAACTGCCGCGGAAGCGGCCAAGCAATACATTCCCGAGTCGGTCGCTGCGTATCTGCGTATGTATTCCTTTGTTCTTTTCTTTTCTTACCACTGATCTGAATTCAGCCGGTTCCACTTCCACTTACACCGCCCCCTCCAACGACGTCTCCCTCCATCCAGCCTCCACCACTTATACCCCAGCTGGCCCGGCACCATACGGCTCGGCCGCAGGCGCTTCATCCGACCTCGGATCAGCTGCCGCCGTCACCCAACGCTCCCCGTCCAATGATGTCTCCCTCCACCCAGCTTCCACGACTTACACCCCAGCTGGTCCCGCCCCATACGGTTCCGCCGCGGGATCAGATCTTGGCTCAGCCGCTGCCGTGACCGACCGCGCCGCCTCCAACGACGTCTCCCTCCACCCAGCTTCCACAAATTACACCCAAGCAGGCCCCGCACCATATGGCTCCACGGCTTCATCAGATCTCGGATCAGCCGCCGCCGCCACCGACCGCACAGACAGCAATACCGCAACTCTTGGACACACCCCGCACCCCGACGCGACCCCTGGCATCCTCCCCTCCCACCCCGGTGCTGCCGTCTCCTCTGCCCACCCACCTCACGCATTCACTCACCCCGTCCACCCACCCACGCCCACACAGTTCACCGAGAGTCCCGCCCCCATGACGAGGGGAGAGAGCGTGGGCGGGGAGAGTGGATACGTCGCCGAGACGGAGCCAGAGATGGAAATTGTACCGCCGCCCCAATTCACCAAGACGGGTAGCGCCGCCTTCAATTCCAATCGTCTGGAAGACAACGTGCCGACGGGAGATCCGGATTGGCAGCAGCGGTTGGCGGAGCTGCATCTTTCTGATGGAGAAGGAGCGAGAGCGCCGCCTAGCACGAGCACCGAGGAGATGCCTACGGTGGCTGGGTTGAGTGGGGCGAATGGGCCTGGGCCGGTTGGGACGAGTAAATTCGGTGAGGGTGTGCATCCGCATCCGCATCAGCCTCCCGTTGTTGCCGAGGAAGCGGAGGAGGAAGACGGGGAGGCGGCCGACGACGACGAGGATGAGCAGGATGATTCGGGTGTTCATGAGGAGGGGGAGGGCAAGAAGAAGAAGGGCAGGTTCATGAACAAGGTCAAGAAAGTTTTGGGCAAGGCTTGATGGACTACGTACACTATGCAAAACTAATCCTGTATTTTATGTGACTTTCAATGTATTCTCCAAGTCCTCCCAGTTGTGGGTAGATCAACGATATACATTTCGTCTTAAGCACCCACACGCGTGCGCTTCTCTGCCGCAAGTCTGACCCGAACTTGCGCCTTCCGTCTTAATCTAGCCTCCGCCTCTAGATCCGCTGCCTCTTCCCTGCCTCCTTGTCCACCCGCCACTTCAGCCCCGACACCCGACACCTCCCGCCTCGCAACCTCCAACCTCCTTCGTAAGGCTTCCTGTCTATCCCTATCCCTATCCTTCGTCGCCGATGATCCTACATTCCCACCAGCAGAACCTGCCTCCAGCCTCGCATCCTCCAGCTTGCGTCGTAGCGCTTCTTTCTTCTTATCCTTGTCCTCTTCTTTCCCCACTGTCGGTCCCGGTCCCGTTACCCGGCCACTCAAAGCCCGCTCCTCCTCAAGCCGGCGTAACAGCTGGTCTTTCCCATTCCGCCTTTGACTCGGACTCTGACTGGGAGTAGCAGTAACAGCAGCACCGGAGAGGGCCCCAGCCCGCGCTTCTTCAAGCCGGGTTGACAACCTCTCGTTCTTCCCCTGGCCGAGTTTAGGACCTGCGAGTGAGTGAGTGACTGAATGAGCAAATCTAGAAACGAGCAAAAGCAAAGTACTCACCCATCGACTTGTCAGCCCCAGACCCAGACCCACCCGCCTGCTGAGAAACGGGTTTATCACGTCCAGGCGAAGAAAGTCGCGCAAGCAACGCCGGTGGACGATCCTCCTCCATCTCCTCCCCCTCCTCCTCCGATTGCCGGTCAGCAGCATCTCTGGACTTGGGATTCGCAGTCCTAGTCCTCGTCTCCCCTCCTTCACCATCAGCCGTCGCCGTCGCCTTCCTCCTCCCACCACCACCACCACCAGCAGCTACAGGCAGATTCAAATTCAAATGCGCCTGCACGCTCTCGAAAAGCGTCCGTCTCCTCGGTGCACGTAGTGGCTCTCGCTCTCGCTCTCGTTCTCGTTCAGCAGGGCCAGAATGATTTTCGTCGAGCGCTGCAGTCAAAGGCGAGAGGGGTCTTGATTTGGCGCGCGCTTTGCCTTTGCCTTTTGCATCGCTCGGTTCGTTCACGTCCACGTCCATCTCGACTGGTGGCGTATTCCCATCCTCGCCCGCATCACGAGTCCCTGCGTGCAACGACTCTGAGCGCGATCTAGAGCGGGACGACGACCGTCGAGATGCATAGTCGTTCCCATCGCGGCTTCGACTCCTGCTTCTGCTCCTGCTCCGACGGTCATATCGGGATTGCGAACGACAGCGAGGAGGAGACCCTGTATGCATTGGAGCGCGTGGACTCCGACTTCGACTTCGACTCTGCAAGCGCCCGCGAGCTCGAGGGGGAGTGGGTACCCTATTCGGGCTTCGACTCCTGCTGACCCTTCTTTGTGGCGAAGGCCGCGGGCTCCTGCTCCTGCTCCTACTCCTACTGCGGTCCCACCTCCGTGCAGAACTTGATGTCGAGGGGAGGACGGATGGGTCAGGTTTATCGTACTGCACTAGCGTTAGTTTTCATGCCACAACATGAAGAGTAAGAGTAAGGCGTACCTGGACGACCTCGTCGTATACGAAAAGATCTTTGTACGGCGAGCGGACGAAGGTGTATAGCTCGTGTGCGAAATGCTCTGCCTTCTTCCGCCCACCGCCCTCGGCATCTAAATCGAGAAACTCGGCGAGGAGCTTGAGCGCGCCTTCAGAGCGGATGTCGAGTGCTT
The DNA here is from genome assembly GCA_029378245.1 of Roridomyces roridus. Lineage (NCBI taxonomy): Eukaryota > Fungi > Basidiomycota > Agaricomycetes > Agaricales > Mycenaceae > Roridomyces > Roridomyces roridus. The sequence goes on from JARKIF010000086.1 coordinate 10,426, forward strand.
TCATGATGGAGAGCGTGAACGTGGTGAGGAACTAGATATGCTTTAAATTAGCTCCGAGTTTCCATAAAAACAGAGAATCGCAAACACCCACCTCGACATCCAAATTAACCCACACCTGCAACTCCCTCCTCAAGAACATGGTCGTGCGCGAAATGAGCTCGGGAGAGGCGGCGAATTGCGTGGGGGTGGGGTACGGTCGATAGCGCGTGTATGCGTTGGAAGCGACGTGTTTGGCATACAACTCGTGGGCATATACCCATCGACGTTTGGCCAACGCACGGTCGAACCGGTCAGCCTCGGCACGCTCGGTGTGTTCGTTTCGGCCCCATTCACAGTGTCCTCGAGGTCTCCGTCGATTGTGACCTCGGAGTGGGAGTAGCGGTATTGGCGCGGGCAAGTCGGGGCGAGGAGACGTGGGGAGGGCGGTGAGAAAGTGTTTCTGGTAGTCATACCGCGAACGGATGTTGTGGATCAGAAACGCGCCGATGGCTTGTGAGCAGAGGGGGCATCTGCGAGACTGGGCTGTCCACACGAGGAGACACTCGAAGCAGAATTCGTGAGAGCAGATTGGGACGAGCGTGCGGTCGAGGATGGATTGCAGGCAGATGCTGCATCGGTCTTCGTCATCGCTGGGTGAGTCGGGATGGAGTGAGTCCTCTGGTGGGACGATGGGTTCGATTTCCTCGAGCTTGATGCGCTTGGGCGCAGGTGGCGAGGACATTCACGAGCGGGAGCAGCAAAGGCGTGATGCCGTTGATTGATCCGGCGTGCTCTCTTTTCGGACTCAGACCAATCCAATGGCCAATCCCTCCCCAGAGGTCTTCCAGCTTATCCTAAACGAGCTGAAAGACGATCCTTATGACGGGGTTGAAGCGCTTCTCAACCTCCGTCTCGTCTCGAAGACGGTCAACGCCATCACAATCCCATTGTTCTTTTCCGTCCTTTTGGTCCGGGATGACCTTGAGAGCGCAAGAGCCGTCTCGTTCCTCCAGAGATGCGACGAATCGATCAGGACTGCCGTGCGAGAGGTCGTTTTTGAAGCCGACAATGAGGAATTCGCCCTTGGGGCCTGGAAGGGTGGCATAGCGATAGCGATGAGTTGGAGACATGGGCAAGGTACTACCTTGAAACAAAGTGCGTCTTACTTTTTAAAAGTAATGCGGTATGTGGATCTCAACTTTCGGCAGGCGAGGCATTGTACGCAAAGGAAAGAACTGCCCTCACCAATTTTTTTTCGAGGCTATCCAATTTTCCCAATCTCCGACGCCTACGATTCAATTTCTACTCTTCCCACGAGGAGGGGCCCAAAAAGGATCCCATCGCTGCGACGTGTGCTGCGACTCATTTTTTGCGGAAGCAGAACGCTTTACTTGAGGCGCTCGCGAAGAACCCGCCGCCGCCACTCACCTCCCTTGTTATGACCAACCTCATCGGCGTTCACGATGACGTATACCACGCGGAGGAGTTCCAGGTGATTTTTCGTACCCTGAAAAGGCTGGAAATCTCTGTTCTCTCCAATCCACACGGAGATTTTGTTGCCGAGGCAGACGAATCTTTCCAGCAGTGCTCCGACTTCTGGGAGTTTAATCTGTCCGACATGGTCCGTAACTCCACGTCTCTCACCTCCCTAACGCTGGGCAGCGATGACTGTGGCGCCGGGTTGCACATTCATCTTAGAGACGTCTTCCTCCCCCAACTCTCCGAACTCGTACTGCATAACTTCATCCTGGATCCATCGTGGGCAGAATCAGATTTAGCTCTATTGGCCACCCGACACAAGAACACCCTCTCCCATCTGGAGCTCCACGGCTGCTCCGTCCGTTGCCAGCAAAATGACCAGCGCAATGTCTTGCGTCCGTGGCATGCCGTCTTCGAGCTTTTTGAAGCCGAGCTGTCCAAGCTCCGTCGGTTTGTGTTTTTGGACGACCAAGGCAAAGAGGGCTTTCTTCAACGTGGCCGGTTTTTGTACACCGTCTTGCCTACAGCTGGGAGAGACCCCACTACTTTTGTACATTACGACGGCCGGGTGAATGGCGAGGAACTGGATTTGCCGGCGTTCAAGAGGTTGGTGGCGAACGTCGAATTACGGTTGAAGGCACAGGCGCTCTAATATTGAGAACTTTGTGCATTGAGGTGGGTATATATTCCTTTCCATGCTGCCTATTCTAACGAAGTTTACAGTGAACGCCATTTTTTGGAATACAATGCAGTACCTTCTCCGAACATTTTTGGTTCTTGGCAAGAATATGATATAGAGGTTACCGTTTGTATTCAGGTCATAAGTAGTCCTTGCTTGCTTGAAGCTACTTTGTCGATCAAATGTGATTCTTGAGACACGTGACTCGCCTTCGGCTCCGAGTCTTACACCACGACAATCGTCAGCTGCGATGGCCAATCTCTCGCCAGAAGTATTCCAGCTCATCCTAAACGAGCTGAGAGATGATCCTTATGATGGGCCGGAGACCCTTCGCAACCTCCGTCTGGTCTCGAAGACGGTCAACGCAATTACTACCCCAGTTTTCTTTTGCGTCGTTCCGCTCTGGCACGACCTCGACAGCGCGAATGCTGTATTGTTCCTTCAAGACTGCGACGAATCGATTAGGGCTGCTGTGCGAGAGGTCGTTTTCGAAGATGATAGTTTCGACACAACCGTTGGGGACTGGAGGGGTGGCAGAGCGATGAGGTTGGCACACGGACAAAGTCCCTTCGATGCATACAGTGAGTCGATCCAACTCCATATTCAGATTGAGCCACTCACAGTTGGGAAGAACAGTCCATTCTCAAGCGAAACAGAACAGCACTCTTTCAGACTTTCTCGGGGCTAGCCAAATTTCCCAATCTCGAGCGGTTACGATTGGCATTTCATTCTTCTTACGAAGAAGAACCTAGCGCGACGCCAATTGCTCCCAGCCATTATTTGCTACAACAGATCGCCCTATTCAAGGCGCTCGTCCATAACCCACCGCCGCCGCTCACCTCACTTGTGATGACCGATATCATTGGGATTCATCAGAAGTTTTACGAGAGTGAGAAATTTCTTGCCATATTTCGCACCCTGAAGAAGCTGGAAATCTCCGTTCTCTCCGTTGCATGGGATGATCCACACCCCGATTTCCTGGCAGATCCGGAGGAAGACGATTCTTACGAGCTATTGGAGGCATATTGGGGGGGAAACATGATTGACATGGTCCGCAGCTCTGTGTCCCTCACCTCTCTGACAGTGTGCAGTGACCAGCCGGTCGGCGGGGATCTATACCTGAATCTCGACATCTTCCTTCCCCAACTCTCCGAACTCGTCCTGAAAAAATTCGTTCTGAGCCCGGAATCCCCGAGTAGTGATGCCGTTACCTTCATTCTCTGGCACAAGAGCCTCCTCTCGCGGCTGGAGCTGCGTGATTGCTCCGTCGACAGCATTCACAAGGACCCACATGCCCCCATTGGACACGTCCATGGCATGCCGTCTTCGAGCTATTCGAAACGGAGCTGCTCACCCCCAGGCATTTTGGGTTTCCGCTGCACGACAGGGTCAAGGACGGGTCCCAGCGATTCTCGTATACCGTCCGGGTTCAAGACGGTACTGCCCGACGCAACTCTCGTGACCCGATCGATGGCGAGGAAAGAGATTTGCCAGCATTACAGAAGTTGCTAGCTTGCGTCGAGTCGAGGAAGGTGCAGGGGCTCTGAGGTCTCGGTAAAACGAAGTGAGTATCCATCCCTTGGCTTGTTGCCTCTTCTGACGAAGTTTGCAGTCATGACGCCATATCTGAACCATGGGCTTGGCAAGCGACGAAATGTTTTTGATCTTGAGCAACTGCTGTGTAATTTCCTTTCAATGCCAACTCATACATAACTTGTTGTTTGCCGCGTGGATGGGTAAACACCTCTCTATTCATAATGTCAGCAGAACTTCATCTCGACACCCGATTGCCCGCCGGTGTGTTGTTCCCAAGCGCACAGGTCCTCCGTTCAACTCGGACGGGCAATATCCGTCCGCATGTACACGTTTTTTTCCTAGCACTTGACCTCCGGAGCATGTCGTTTAGTGACCGTTTCACACGTAGTACTTATGCATTTTGACTGTCTACTTGTTAATTTCACCGAGATTTACAACCGTCCGAACATGGGGTGCACAACAGCACACAGACCGCGCTTCATACTAATTTCAACCCGTTCGACTCGGGGATGAGCAATCCGCAGCGGCCATGCGATCCGTTGTTTTTTCTTGGAACGTACAGCGAAAAACATTGTCTTCGTATCTCTCCAAAATTTGCCCGAGACGAGAAGTCGGGGACTGTGCTGGAAGGCTGACTGCCCGTACTAGAAACAACCCAAAAAGTTTTCAAACGAATTACAAGCATTCGCTGCGCGACTTGACAAGAGCCTGCAGACTCTCCAACGCCGCCCTATCCCGATCCCGATCCCCAACGTCCTGCTCGAACACATACATTCCTCCGGTAGGATACAACGCTGTATAAGGAAACTCTCCCGAGCTCCACTCCGGGTCGGGACACTTGAAGACAAAATTGTTCAATTGTCCCAACTCGGCTGCGAACCGCTCAAATATGGCATACCAAGGGCGCTCATGTTGTCTGGGCGCCGAATTGGAGCCAGTAGGCTCTTGGCTGCCAATGGAGCAATCGTGCAGCTCCAGGTGCGTGAGGGTGTCTTGATGGCGGACGATGAACTCGAGGACGTCGCACCTCGGGACCAGCGGCTCGAGAGTGAAGTCTTGGAGCAAGAGTTTAGAAAGATGCGGGAGGAGAATGTCCCCGAAGGGTAGGGTTGGATAGACGCCCACCGGTCCTATGGCGCAGCGGATCGTCAGGGAGACGAGAGACGTCGCGCTGCGAATCATTGCGGCGACGTTAGCCTCCCAGAAATGGCGGTAACCGGGTTCGCAACGGGCCTCGTATTCAGAAGGGATGTCGGATATTTCCAAGGTCTCGAGCGACCGAAAAATGGCGCGAAAGTCCACCCGGTGGTAGATGTCGTGTTCAGCCCAGACCGGGATAATATTCTTCAGCACCAATGTTTTCACTGTCGAGGGTAGAGGGCTGGTCGCAAGGGCATCGAATATCCCGAGCTGTAAACGCAGGAAATGGCTAGGCTCTCGAGGCATGTCGCCGTGGTGGCAATCCTCTGCATACACCTCGTAGAAATGGAAGCGCAGGCAAGCCAGGTTGGGGAACTTGATCAACGCAGAAAACAGGGCAATAAGCGCATCTATCCCTTCGTTTTCCGAGTTATCGTCTATTCCAAACTAAGTATCAGATGAAACTTCAGAAGCTTTCGGACAGCTCACTCGAACCAAAGTCCCCAGAGACACCCAGGAAGACTAGCTCCCGCACTGAGGTGGTGATGGCTTCGTCGTAGTTTTGCATCAGCGACAACACGGCTTGTGCGCTTTCAACGCGATCCTCCACGGCGATGACACGAAATGCCAGCGATGTCGCGATCTGCTTGAATGCTTTTGAGACGAGTCGCAGAGCGAAGAGCGTCTCCGTGTCGTCCCTCGTTTCATCTGCGATAAGACCCAGTAGTTCAAGAGGAAGGTCGGGCATGAGGCGCGGAGCAAGATGGTGGTGGCACTGGTGCAGGGAGAGCACGTCACGGCGTCACGCGAGTCGATCAATCTGCAAACAACGCCGCGTCTGATGGCAACCAAATTGAACAACGGCGGAACCGACTCGGAACTCGAGCGCCGTAACGCTCACGGCGACTTGGCACAACCATCTTTCCAGTTCACAAAATGTCGAAGCTTCCCCCAGAACTCTTCAACTTTGTGCTAAACGAGCTGCGATCCGGTGGTGACGACGCCAAAACCCTGTTCGACCTCCGTCTCGTCTCGAAACCCATCAAGCAGATTACGACGCCGCTCGCCTTCAAGGGGGTCGCTGTACGGGCCAGCGTCAAGAGCGCCGAGGCGGTTTCAGTCCTTCAGGATTCCGAGGATGAGTCGCTCAGGGATGCGGTGAAGGAGGTAGTATTTCGTGGCGATGAGCGCGTTGTGCTCCGTGAGGGCAATGGTGAGTCTTCTAAGATTACGCTGAGAGCAATGGGCTAAATCAGCTGCAGAGGAAACAGCTGCCCTCGTCAAGGTGTTTTCCGGACTAGCCAAATTTCCCCGACTCGAGAGTCTCCAGCTGGACTTGCACGATCAGTATGAAGAGGACCGCGCCGAGTCTGGACCCACCTCGTACCTGCGTCTCCAGCTCGCGCTTTTTGAATCGTTGACGACTAACCACCCGCCCTCGCTCACCTCCTTGGCGCTCAACAACGTTATCGCCAAGCCGGACAGCATCTACACGCGTGATGACTTCAAAGTTATTTTCCAGCCGCTCCAGAGGCTGGAATTATCTATCCTCTCCGAGGACCCCGACTGCGAGGGATCGTACGCCGAGCAACCATTGGTGGATTTTTGGGCCAAGAGCATCCCAAGCATCATTCGCAACGCGACGTCCTTGACGTCCCTGACACTCCGCAGCACTGCCCAATGGGTAGGCGCGTATCCCGCCATGTCATTCAAAGACATCTTCCTCCCGGAGCTCTCCGAGCTGGTGTTGTATAAATTCATTCTGGAGCCAATGATAGCAGAGTACGACGCAGTGGAGTTTATTCTCCGGCACAAAAACACCCTGACGCGACTTGAGCTCAGCAGTTGTTCGATCGGCGGTGGCGAGGAGGGGACTCCCATGCCCCGGTTGTGGCATGCCGTATTCAAGAGCTTTGAAAAAGAGCTGGTGAATTTGAAGGAATTTGTTCTTTTGGACGAGGAAGGCGGCGAGGACTTTGACGAGAGGTTGATGTACACGGTGTTGTTGGCCGGAGACGGATATGCGATTGCGGAGGACGAAATTGGTGGTGGGGAGGAGGATTTGGCTGCGCTTGAGAGTTTGCGGGAGGTTATGAATTCTCGCAATACTTTCGATGAGTAAGTAGGTAAACATTGAATCAATGCAACAGAAAAAAAAGGAGTGCAAGTGGAATGTTCAAACAATGAAACACGCCTCTGCAAGTTCACCACCGAAGCGCCTCAACATCTATCAGGAAAACAGCAAACAGCAAGTTATTACTTAGCATCATTACACAGTAGCTCAAAAGTACATTTCGTGGCTCGCCAAAGTCTCACGATGCTTCGCCACAAGTCGAAGCAGCTTATTCCCCGCTCTGGAAATAAACCGAATGAAAACCTCGGAGATAAATAGAAAAAAAAAGAGCACCCACCCAGGTTCCTGCAAGCACTCGGCGTTCCCCACAAAATCCCCAATCGCATACGGGTCTCCATCTGCGAGGAGGTACTCGCGGTCTTGGTAAGCGACAGAGTGTGACCACCGCGTTTTGGTCTTCACGCCGTCGCAGTCGATCGACCACGAGGTGAGCGGGCTCATGTCCATGTCTAGATGCGCATTCGAGATGGGAATTTTCCACGTAAAGCGATCTCCAACCCAGCGGAGGACGCGGACGCCTATTTCAGATCGGTGGCTCACGGACGGCCAGTGAATCAGCTCCCATCCACGTTCCGCGTACTTCTGGCGGCCTGCTTCTTGCCCAGCGCCGACGGTCTCGATGATGAGCGCTTTGTTGTCGATGAAGGTGCTGCGGGGGTAGAGTGCGTAGGCCGATGTGTGAGAAATAATATTCATCACACATGGTGGGGTGTTGTTAGCGGGAGAATGAGAAGACATAGACGTGTTGCGACGCACTGGTATGAAAGCTAAGGATCGTCTCCATGGGTGTCAACGCCCCAATAATGAGTTGCACCTTTTTATCGCCCTTTTGAAAGTCCAGGACGTCGGAGATTCCACGACCGAGGTAGCTCGGGCCTTTTTCCGCGACGGAGAACGGAAGTTGTTGGAGGGCGTTGGGCTTTTGTGATTTGCGTGCGAGGAAGGTGTAGCCGTTTTTGAGCAGGAATTGAACAGGGCCTTCTGCTTTCGGGCGATGCGCGTATATGTCGAGATCCGACCCTGGATAAGTGATGCGGTTGAAGAATTGGAGCGCGGTGGAACCCGATATGAGGGTGCCCGTCTCCGCCTGCATGCGCTGGAAACGGGCTACTTCGGCGTCGGTGCCAAAGAATGGGACAAGGATACGCGTGATATTAAAGCAGACGTTGTGGATGAGCATGTAGATCCGTCTGCTGGTGCGCATGAGTCGGACGAGGTCTTGGGCGGACAGATGTACGAAAAGCGCGTCGTGCGGAAAGATGGACATGTTGCTTTGAACGTTGAGTAGGAGACTCGGGAAACGACGCGTCCACTCACAAGAATCTGAGAGCGGCTGAGTTAGGAGACAGAGACATGATGATGGTGGTGGGAAGAAAGGTGGCAGAAATGATGGAGTGATCCGAAGCACGGCATTCGTCTTTCTTGTCATCAACCACCACCAATGGCTGCCATTCGTCCTCTCTTCGTCGTTGCAGGTGCTGATTCCTCTATTTTTTGATCCATCAGACTGAATACCCCTCAGGTATCGGGAATGCCGCTGGAACTGGGGCAGCCGCCGCGTCAGCACCTCTCGTCGCCTGAATCCATGCCCAAGGTTGACCCCATTATCTCTCACAGACGGACCTTCTCCAAAGCGGGATATAGCGTTGCTCTGCTGGCACGGAGACAAGGCTCCTTGGACGCCCTCGCCGCAGAACTTAAAGGCAGCGGCGGAGATGTTAGCCAGCTGACAAACTTGGTTCGGGATTCACGGGCTAACGATTGTCAGGCGGCCTCATTCTGCATGCCGTCCTACACGCCAAAGGATTTCAACTCCACTTTCTCAGCTATAAGGTCCCACTTCCCCGACTCCAAGTACTCTCTGCGCGCCGCGTTGTGGAACGTCGGATTTGCCGTGTGGAAGCCGTTCCTGCAAGTGACGCCCGAGGAGGTGCAAGAATGTCCGTTCCTGCCATCCATTCACTCAGCCACTGATTCTTCCTCGTAGCCCTCGACACCAACGTCAGCGCCGCATTTGCCTTTTCCCGTGAAGCGATCCTCCGATTCAAACGAAACACCGTCGACGCAGAGAACCCTGCGCGTGGGACGCTCATATTCACCGGTGCGACGGCGAGTACGCGGGGCAATACGATGACTTCCGCGTTTGCGATAGGCAAGTTTGGGGCGAGGGCGTTGAGTCAGTCCCTTGCGAAGGAATTTGGCAAAGATGATATACATGTGAGTTGGTTTGCATTCTTCGTGGACACTGGACTGATATTTGAGGATAGGTTGCTCATGTGCGTATCCTCTTAGCAGTCATTTCTATTGAACTGAATCCTCCAGGCCATTATTGATGGACGTACGTTTGCCGTCCTGACATTCTTCAATTGTTGCTGACTTGAACAAAAGAAATCATGACCGGCTCCGCACTCGACAATGGCCAGCCACCCTCAGGACTGAGCCCCGAGAGCATCGCGCAGGTTTGTCTTGCCTCGCATCGAGTTCGATATCAATATACTCACACTTGCATGTAGTCCTACCTGTATCTCGTAAACCAAGAGAAGAGCGCGTGGACATGGGAGCTCGATCGTGCGTTTTGTTTTCCTTGGACCATCGTATGCTTGACCTCCTTCCAGTCCGTCCGGCGCATGAAAAGTGGTGATGTTCTGCGCGTAATCATTTCGATGTATACTGTACATCGTGTCGATGAAATCCCAAACACGTCTTACCGCCCACAAAAGTTTTGCTGTGCCCTGGGTCCTTGGTGGCATCATCTTGCTTTCCGAGTCACCCAAACCGACGTTCCTGCCACGTTTTGCCAGCTCACTGGACACCAACTAGGCGATACGGAGTGTGGTCTGTAACGCCCAGCAGCACCTGGGGTGCGTCCACTTGCAATATGTGTATGAGCACAGAGTTGTGTGGAAAGTCCCTGTTCGAGTCGGGGTTGGGTTATTCATCTTAACAGTCCGCCTTTTTCTTTCTTACTGTTTCCAAAGGACCTGGGATCAGGATATAGTGCTCCGCCAAGGGTTCGGGCCTTTTTGTAATTAGGGTGTTGGTGACCGCTGACTATTCAGTCTTGACGCTCGGTCACTCGGTGTGCCCCCACCGGTTGTGGCCCACTTTCCGCGTTGTGTGGAAGATCCTCGTTCGACTCGGGGTTGAGTGATTCTCGTTTCTTGCTCTCTTTTGTTGAAGGAATTAGTCCTACCTTTCTCCCGAGGCCCGCAAGCATTTGGACCAGGGATAAGGCCGAGAACCGTCTACCATTCATCCAGCTGGAATTCTACTACGAATGACACCCAGTAGTACTTATTGACCTGCAATGACGGGGTAATTTTCCAAAGTCATGTAAGTTCCCCGTTCGACTCGAGGGCTGGGTGGTGCGGAGTCGGTCTTGCGCGCAGTGCCAGTTGCCCCCCCTTTTCGTTTGGTTTCCGTTGTGTTGAAGGAAGGGGACGTTGAGTCCCATTGCGGGGAAGTAATTTATCTTGAGATTTCATTTTTTGATTGTGAACTTGGAAGTCTGGGTACCATAGCCAGGCGTAAGCAATTCAGAGGTTGCACTCAGAAGCACTTGGTGTGCGTCCATTAGCAATATTAATGATTCATTGGGCGCGACGACGGACGAGGCTGTTATATATGCATACTAATAGTTCCCGAAACGTTAACCCACACTGAGAGCATTCAGATTACCTTGAATGTTCAATTGGGAATAATGGTCTGTGCGAGCTTTTTTCAGTCGAATAATTAACGGCGCGACACAAGGAGAAAGGGACGTAACTTTTTCTTCGTTTCGTGCCAAATTCTGTTGGAGTTTCGAGGAATCTGGGTAGGGGAAAGCTCTAGGATTGGTATGTATATTTTGCGCTCTTTTAGGCCCAGGGGCGAAGACACGAAGGAGTGTAAATGGCTGCTGGTTGAATTCACCTCGCGTAGATTTACTCCAGGTTCAGGTTCAGGAATTCACACCCAGCAGCACATGGTGTGCATCGGCATTTGAAGCTTCTGGCGGTACTAGCTCTAGTGGAGCTGTCCTGTTCGATTCGGGTCTGGGTGGTAATCGGCCATTTGCATGTCTTTTTTCAGTGGATTCTATTCCACAGCGGCGGCAGAGAGAGAGAAAGTATATCAGAGCAGAAGGTACAACGGCAACTCTCTGTTCGTTTTGAGCCAAATGCCAGTTGGAGTTTCGTAGGAATGGCCGCCTTCGCTTGAACCCTGAATTTAACGCACAGGAGAGCAGACGTCCAGATGAATGGCAGGGGAGATTACACTTCGCGCATCTGTTGAAGGGATCGTCCTACGTCAAGCCTACACACGAGAAAAGTGTCTGCGAAATTCGGCAGCACGAGGTCAGGAAGCATCCCGTTGACATCGCAATTTGAAGACGGCGGCACATGGGTGTGCATCCACAGAATTTAGAGGGAAAAACGAAGCTGCCTCAGTGGAAGTACCCTGTTCGATTCAGGGCTGGGTCTTGGTGAAGAGTTGCGTCGATTTTCTTGTTTCAATTGAATAATAATTCACACACAGTGAGAGAAATAGGCTAGAGCAGATTGTTGGAAGGTTTTGAGCCCAATCCAAGTTGGAGGTCTCGAAGAATCGCCGCCTTCGCTTGAACCCATGAAATTAGTGCACAGGAGAAAAAAGCTCGAGATCTCCAGGAATGACAAGTCTCAGCACATTGCGTGTTTGCACGCCACTTGGACAGGGTCAAGTTGAGGTGGAAGCCTCCCGTTTGCTTCTGGCACTCACCAAATTCAAGGTGCGGGCCCCGTTCGACTCGGGACTGGGCAATGAGTCTGAATCAAGTCTGAATCAACATTCGCTTTTTGCGCCAGCCGCAGGCCCAGATGCGAAGACTCGAAGGAGTGTAAACTATTGCTGGTTTGAATTCAACTCGCGTAGATTTACTCCAGGTTCAGCAGAAAGCATTCACACCCAGCAGCACATGGTGTGCATCCACGGCATTTAGTGTTTTGTGGATGATTGGCTCAAGTGGACATGTCCTGTTCGATTCGGGGCTGGGCGATGGAGTTGAAATTGCATCGAGGTTTTTGGTCGATTGGTTCATGCACAGAGAAGGGAAGGTATAGCGACAACTGTTTGTACGCCTTCGAGCTAAATGCAAACAGGAGGTTTGAGAAATCATCGAATTTGTGGATTGTTGCGCAGGAGAGCAGACGTCGAGCGGAATGACAGGGGAGAGCATGTTTCGCGCATTTGTTGAAGGGATCGTCCTACGTCAAACCTACATACAAGAAAGTGCCTGCGCTGATGTACGCAACTGAAGTTGAGGGTAAGGATGAGTCCCGTTCGCTCTGGAACCCCCAATTTGACGGTGCACGGACCCTGTTCGACTCGGGACCGGGCGATAAACAAGCATTTGACGTGTCCTTTTGCTCCAGTCGAAGGCACAAAGACTCGTCTTGTTGAATTCAACTTGCATTTCATTTACCCCGTGTGTAGGAGACAGTATTCACACCCAGAAGCACATGTCAGTGTGCATCCACGGCATTTAGCTCTTGTAGTCGAGAATTGGCTCAAGTGGACATGTCCTGTTCGATTCGGGGCTGGGTGATGCTGGTAGAAAGACTGGATTTTTTCTTCTTTCAGTTGAGTAATATAATTCACAGCGGCAGAGACAAGGTAGTCTTCGCCTTTGAGACTAATGCAAGTGGGGGTTTGAAGAATCGTCGACGTCGCGTTCACTTCATATATTTCGCCCATGGTGCCTACAAGAAAGCACTAGCGCCACTCGTCCGATTGCCATCTTGCTTGTCGAGGTAGAAGCGTCCCGTTCGATTCTGGGCTAGTGCACTTCCAACAACGTTGACTGCTTTGTGTACCCGCTGAAGAAAGATGGGCTTTACGGAGACGTTGGAGCTCGGGAAGATTAAAGATGACAGGTAGATGAAGTCGGCTCCAAGCGTACGTCGGTAGAAAGTGATAGAAATCAAAGAGAATCCAGTTCAAGGCGGTCGAAAGTTTCGCGGGATGATGGGGGTTTTTTTGTTCTTGGGAAGGAGTTCCATCGGAAGCAGAAGCCACGGAATTGAATTCTCTCCGCGTGGAAAGCTATTTTATTTTCTGCTGGAATCGGACCCAAGACGGACGCAGATCGTTATATTGAAGTTCTCGTGAGAGAGAGTGTGGCGGCGTGTTGTCAAGTCAAAGTGCAGCCAGCAAGACGGCGGCGGCCGAATGTGGTGATAGGAGGGAGGAGGAGAGGGGCTACTGCTCTTCCTCTTCCTCTCCCTCGTCGTTGCCAGCACCCAGGGGGCGCCACACCACACCGCCCAACGCCGCATCCATGTTCGGAGATGGAGAAGAGGACGACGAACATTGATGCTATCTTTTGGCCGGTGGCGTCGGTTTTGTCAAGTCGGTTGATAGTCTCTTTGACGGTCTGGACCTGGAGCCAAAAAAGGCAGTTTGATCGCACGTCTCCCTTGCCTTTGCAAGCAGGCTTCTATTTTTCTGTGACTTCTGCCAGCTGGACACGACCGCCACGACGCCCGCGACGCTCCTTGGACATCCACATACCCTCTCCGACGATACCACTACCCTACGACTATCTTACATCCCAAGTAAATGCCTCCGCCGCCCAACCTCTTCCTCGGCCTCGAGCTCGCCGTCGATCAGCTCCGCGCTACTCTCGTCGACGAGTCCCTTGAGCTCGTGGGCGTAGAATGCGTCGACTTTGACAGCGAGCTTGCAGAGTATCAGTGAGCTTGCTTATCGCGTTCTTCATCGATCTCTTCTTCTGACTGCATTTTTTTCCCTGCGCAGGACTCAGGGCGGGATCTTTACGACCCCGGGTGAGGCATACACTACCCCGGTTGAGATGTGGATCAAGGGCCTCGGTACGTCTTTCTCCACCAGCGTAAATCTCCACGTCTCTAAAATTTTGCTTCCGTTGATCAGACATTATCTTGGAGAAAGTGTCCCGCAACTACGATATAGCGCGTGTAAAATGCATCGGCGGGTCTGCCCAGCATGCCCTGGTCTGGTGGAAGTCGACGACAGTCCCGTCGCTCTCGTCACTGGACCCCCACGTGCCCCTCGTCCAGCACCTTTCAGCCGCCCACTTTTCCCTCCCCAACACGCCCATCGCCCAGGATGTCTCGTCCCACAGCCAGGCACTCACCGTCGAGGCCCTCGTCGGTGGACCAGACCACATGGCCGCCCGCGTTGGCACCGCTTCCCACCCTTCCATCCTCTCCGCCCAAATCCTCCGCGTCCGTGAAACCTGGCCCCAGGAAGTCTACGCCCGCACTGGTCGCGTCCAGCTTGCTTCTGCCTTCCTAGGCTCCCTCGTAGCAGGCAAATGGCTTCCCATGGCCGAGGCCGAAGCGTGTGCCTCGGGCATGTGGAGTCACACCACCGGAACTTGGGACGAGGGAATCTTGGACTTTGTCGGTGGTTCTCGCGAGGACGGTCGGCGTGTACGAGGCTGGCTTGGTGACGTCGATGTCGGAGGCGGCGCTCGTCGTGGAGGCAACGTCTCGCGTTACCTCGTCGAGCGGTATGGCTTTGATGCCGAAACGGGCGTGATTCCCTTTACCTCGGACGCCCTTGCCGCTTACCTCTCCCTGGCACCGGGTCCGAGTGACGCAGTAGTTCAATTCGGCCCCGTGGACTCGCTCCTGGCGCCAGCAGCGCATTATCTCCCGACGCGTTTGTATAGTTTGTATCCCCATCCAGCGCAGGACCCTGGTGAAAAGCGGCGTTATATCGCTGTCTTGACGAGTAGGAACGCGGACGTGCCTAGGGCATTGGTCCGCGACATGTACACAAAGAGCTGGAGTGCGTTTGATCGCCTCGTCGCGATCGTCCCTCCTGGCGGGTCTATTGGGTTAGTGACTCTCATTCTTATGTTTCTTCTTCTAACGATGATGCAGCCTCGATGACAAACTGTTTGCCTTTTGGCACCTCCAACCCGACTCGCATCCGTTTGCGCACACGAAAGGCATCTACCGCTTCGAAACAGGCATCAAAGTCACTGAATTCCGTGACCTACGCGCCAACCCGCGGTGTCTCCTCGAATCTCAAGTCCTTTCTCTGCGTGTCAAGTATGCTCGCATGCGCAGCACCGGTGTCCTCGCTTCTGCATCTCCGACACCCAGCTTGCCAGCCACGGCTCACGGCGCACACGCTGCTGCCCTCCTCGCCAAGTCGCAAGCAGTGTCGTCCATTCCCACCCGCTCAGCGACACACCGTCCTCCCCCGCCTGTTTCCGCCGCTCTGGGATTAGCTTTTGATCCGTACGACGCCGCCCCGCTTCCTACACGTATCTTGGCCACTGGAGCTGCAGCAAACTTCCCCGCCATGGCCAACCTCGTATGCGATGTCTTCAACGCGCCTGTTTTCCTACCCACGAGTCAGCTGGCCAGCGCCAGCGTGGGCGGGGCACCGCATCGGAATGCACCCAGTGCAGGATGTCCTGGACGCGCTGCAGTGGGTTCTGCGTATGCTGCACGCTGGGTGTGGGGTCGGGAGCGTGAGCGCGAGTTGAGGGAACGAGGTGCGGGTGGTGGAGCTGGTGCTGCTGGGAGTGGGAGTTTTGAAGATGAGGTGAGGAGGTTGTGGACCAAGAGGTGGAATTCGACTGGGGGGTCGCCGATGAGGGCTTCGGTGTATCAGGGTGGCAGTGGGACCAGTACGCCGTATACGAGGGGCGGGTTGCCTCAGCGAGCGCCGAATGCGCTTTTGGAGGAAGATGAGGAGGGGGATGAGGATGCGATGGATGCTAGGGAGAGGGAGAGGCAGATGTATGGCAGTCGCAGTGGGAGTGGCAGCGCTAGTCCTGGGATTATCGGGTCCGCCTCTGGGTCGGCTTATGGTGGATATGAGAGCCCTGTTCATGGGGGTGGCACGCCGACCTACGAGGCGCCCTCGTCGTACAGCGGGTTGACGCCCAGCTCGAGCGGTGGGAGCTTGATGAGCACCAGCAGCAGCTCCATGAGCGTATCCACAGCCTACACCTCCCCCGACCTCGCTGCCTCCCTCGGTGGACTCCTCAGCCCGCTTTCGGCCAATGGAAACGGCGGCAACGGGAGCAGCACGCCGACGCTTGGGAGTGGACTTATTGGAGCCAACGGCACTGCGCTCGCTGGCACGCCTACGACTCCCACTCCGCTTACACCCGTTGCGCCTATGGCCACTGGGGACAATGAGTTGCAGGCGGGGCTCGCCAAGGTCGCGGAACCCGATGCCGATGCGTTCCTTGCGTATGCTGCGATCGTGCCCGAGTATTGCCGGCTCGAGGGTATGGTGGTCAAGGGGATTGTATAACCCCAACGAAACAGAATCTCTTTATGGTTTCCCTCGTTCCTTTTTTTTTTGCTTTCACGTTGTACATCTTTCTTTTGGCTTGCTCTTCTCCCTTCTTGCATATACTCTGCTATAACCACACAACCCAAAAAGTAGGCAGGCAAATCTAGTTATCGATATCTCCCACGCACTCTTATTTAAGCTACCTCCCCCACACAATCTTTCCGGCGCTCGCACCTGATACTTTTTAATCACACGTATCGTATACAGTATACAATATACCAGAGCTACTAAGCACAACATCCATTTGGGTTTGGGATTATCTACCTAGGGACTTTTGTTTGTTTTGAAATTGAATGGAAGAGATGAGCGGCGAATGAATAAACAAAGGAACAAGCGGATGGAGTAAGTAGGTGGAGTGCTGTCCATTTTGAAAGATGGAGAACGTCCCCGGCGGCCTGGAGGTGTTACTGAGGACAGGGAAGACCCGTCGTTTGAATGGCCGAAGGCCTAGGGTAACGAGAGCGGGGTGACGTTGCGCAGAGGCACGCCTGGACATCTCTAGACACTTGTCACTGACGTCGCAGTGAGTGTCTTTCCGTTGGTCGAGCGGGGATAGAGGTTGGCCACCGGATGGGCTGTTACGGCGTCATGAGTCCAGCAAGAGACACAGAGATCGTATCATCGGCCCCGTGCTAAGAAACCCTCGATGGTCCTTGCAGCAGCTGCAGATTCATCTGTCCACTAATATCAGCTCCATCTTCACACCCAAGAAAACACAAACGCACCTGGCGCTCAAACGCCTTCCTAAACCTCTCATACGTCGACCGATCCACGACCGCAAACGCCACATAATCAAAAGACCTCGCAAAACGCGCTCCAGGGCCACACAAGAGTTCAGCCCATATCGACGCGACGACGTCCACGTCGTTCATGAAGACTCCCGTGCCAAAGCTCCCGAGGATGAGACTGCGGACGGCACGGCGCTCAAAGAGGAAGAGGATGCGGGCCATGCGCTCGTTCATCGTGTGTGCAATGTCCACCTCGATGGCTGCGGTAGAGCCAGGCTGCTTACGGACGAGACCCGCGTGCACGGCAGGACTGGTGACGACGTCCATTAACATTGGAGTCGCTGCAGCGCCGTCGTCTGTGCGGAAGGCGACTACATTGGGCGAGTAGATCATCGCGTGGGTGTAGAATCCACGATGATGAGGCTGCTCGGTGTGGAGGGTGTAGAATTGCTGTGCGGTGGGCGTCATGAGTGACGCGTAGAGTGTCGAGCTGCGCGCGATGGACTCTTCTTGGGCGTTCATCCCGTTGATGAACCCGCCCCCAGGTTGTTCAGCCGAGGCAAAGTTGAGGACGCCGATGGGCGTTTTGTGGCCTCGCACGCCGGGAGTACGGGCTGCGTCGAGGGTTGTCGTTTCCAAGAATTCGATGACGGTGTTGGCAGCGACTGCTGGCTGAGCTGGGCTGGAGGATTGCCACAGGGAGAGGAGGGAGTCGGGCTCATAGTACGCTGTTCGGAGCTTGGACTCGGCGATCGTGCTGCTTAGATCGTACACGTATCCTTGGACGGTGATTTTCCCGGAGGAGATGGAGGTGAGGGTCGTCTCTGCGATTTCTCGTAGCATGTCTCTTGCAGTCATGGTGGAAGGACGCTTTTGATGCCATCTGATTTGGGACCTCCCTCTTTCAATGGTAATCTCTCCCCAGAAGTGTTCCAGCTCATTCTTAACGAGCTGAAAGGCGATCCTTATGGCGGGCTGCAGACTCTTCGCAGCCTTCGTCTCGTGTCGAAGACGGTCAACGCTTGGTCAACGCGATCACTATTCCGGTTTTCTTTTCCGACATTTCTGTCTGGTTCGACACCCACAGCGCAAGAGCTGTCTCTTTTCTGCAAGACTGCGATGAAACGATTAGGGCTGCCGTGCGAGAGGTCGTTTTTGAAGAGGATACTTATGGAGTTCCGCTTGGGGACTGGAGGAGCGGCAGAAAGAGGAGGTTGCTTCGCGGAGAAAGTGCCTTTGAAACAGAAAGTGAGTCCTGTCGATGAGTCCAAGATTGGATCCCAACGCTCTTGAAAGGACAAGCATATCTCGAACAAAAGAGGACTGCCCTCACCGAAACTTTGTCGGGGCTGGCCAAATTTCCCAACCTCGAACGCTTGCGATTCAATTTCCACTCTTGAAGGCCGCGCTCGCCAACAACCCGCCGCCGCCACTCACCTCGCCTGTCATGGCCAATCTCATCGGCGTCTATGATGAGTTCTACGACGAGTCGGCGTTCCAAGCCATCTTCAGAACTCTCAATCGGCTGGAAATCTCCGTTCTCTCGGTTGCACGGGATGATCCATCCGACGTCCTCGATGACGAAGACGACGATTCTTACGAGCTGTTTGCCCACTTCTGGGAGTATAACATGACCTCCATGGTCCGTAGTTCTGTGTCTCTCACCTCCCTGACACTGCGCACCGATCGATGGGCAGGCGACGGTCCAGACATGAATCTCACAGATATTTTCCTCCCTCAACTCTCCGAACTCGTGCTGCAGACATTCATTCTGGAGCCACGGTGGTCACAACACGACGTTGCTGTTGCTACTCTCGCTACCCGACACAAGAACACCCTCTCTCACCTGCTCTATTCACGGCGAAGCAGATGACCCTCGCATTGTACTGCGTCCGTGGCATGCCGTCTTGGAGCTCTTTAGAGCCGAGTTGTCGGAGCTCCGTCTGTTCGCGTTTCGGGACGGTGAAGGAAAGGAAGGGTTCCGCCATGGGCGATTCTTGTACACCGTCTTGCTTGGGGATGGTAGCGTGACATACACTGACTCGGAAAAAGTAATGGATCACGCGTGGTTCGAAATTGTTTGATGCATTGCTTCACAGCCACGCCACTTCTGGGCAATGTTAAGGTCTTCGAATGAAGCTTACAGGGTCTAGTATATACCCGTAAAATATTGGGTTGCCTGACCCTCTCCTTGCTGTAGCAGAGCGATCACAAAAATGAAAGTGATCCATTTTAAAATCTGGTTTCCGTCAAATCCGCGTGTTTGATCTTTTATCTGGACTTAATGCTGCAGGTGCGACTGGAAATTGGATTGGATGATAGTTTGATGTCTGTTGAGCAATTCTGGGCCCAAAAATCGAGTCTCAAGTGGGTTGGTTGTGAAGCCCTTTGTCAATGAAGTGGTGACCACTAACACGGCAAAGGTGCCCATGGCCCGCCAGTAGTCTTTAATGAGAGGTCTCAAGCATGTATAGGGCAGCTCTTCCAATCCTAAGGAGTGCCCAAATTACACAGGAAAGGTAACTGTGACCACCTCACACCCTATCAGAGTCAAAGAACTTCAACCACCGTTTGGCCACGGCTCTTTGGTGGCCTCGATCTTGGAATAGGGCCTTGCATGGTGTAAAAGTCCGGCTGAATACAGTAGATGTGGGTCACTGAGTTACACCTAGAGTGTAAGAAAGGCAACTCATGCAGACGTGCATGGTGGGTGGTTGCCTGATGTTGATTTTTGCATGATCGGTATATATAGCCTGAGCAAGGAGCCTCCCAACAGCCCCAATAAGCCATATTTCTGGGTCTTGATTGATCAGTTGTCCCCTCTGGTATCCTATGAGATGCCTAGAAGATGCACAGACTCAATGGTGTGATGGTTGACCCTATGGGAAAATCCGGCCACAGATCAATGCTGAAACACAACACTGTCTGGTCTCGGGGCATATATGTAGCTCTGTTCCTGTACCTGGGAGATTGGATTAATGGAGTAGAGTATCCCAGGCTTCATCCTGGTCAGTTTCTGTATGGCATTGACACTCACGACACCTCAGAACAAGTGCCGAGCTTTCAACCCAATGTTCACCTTGGCAATAAAAATTGAATGGAGGACTCTGCACATTGAATTTCCACTTTTTGAGGTCAACTAAGCTTTTCTGGCATCCATGAGCTCCCACTGACAAGTTATACCATATAGGTAGGGGGTCCTGGGTGCACAGGAGGATTATAGGGATGAGCACCGTCCGTGTACGGTTGACAGCCGTCAATTGCCCAAGCCGAGACGGGTATGGGCCGTCAAATTGACGGGTGACGGCCGTGGAAAGACGGGACGGGTGAGTATTGGTCCAACTAGTTCATAACCGCTGATCTTGTGGCATAGGGTAGTCGGGGGGTCAATACCTGGTGGCTGGACACAAAATGAAGCTCACCCTTGCACTAAACTCGGGGACAACAACTATTTTCTTGCAGATCAAAAGTCGCATCACATCTCACATCAGCCCATCACTAGAAGAGAACGAATGGTGAGCATTGTTCAAAGTGTCTTGGACATTTGTGATGGTTCCGAGTCTTAAAAATTTAGTTTTAAGCTCGGTCTTATCGGCCCGTTTCCCGCCAGAATGGGGTCCATTTTTTCGATGACGTCAATGTCGTGCGGGAGTTTCATTTCTATTTAAGGTAATTGTAGGGATCTTTTTCGCTCTTTTTGGGAGCCTCTCAGTCATTTCCTCTTACTCTCTGCGCATGGATCTCTGTTGTGTTACGATCTCCACCGATGGTTTGCCGACGGTCAACGACATGCCAACAGAAACGGAACGGAGGGCCCGAAATCTGTTTGACAGCCGATGACAGTTCCGTTGACACCTCTTGCTTCTCACCACCACGCACGCACCCGTGAATTTTCAATGTCTGCACAAAGTTGCGCTTTGGTCGTGCTCTTGGCTTTACCGTTTCTCATCCACCTACCCTGCCGACTTACATTCTGTGGCTCCACCTCCTGCTCAGTGCTGTGTCCTGTGGTCCCAGATTAAACACCCAGACTCGGATTGCCATGCACAAGCAATGGCCCTTCAAAGCAGGTGTAGTTGCACAGACTGAATGCTTATCTTGAGCTCCCAACGATATCCAATGGAGAATACGGTGAATCAATTTCCGGCGCTCCAACCCGTCTTGAACCCGTCGACGGTCGCCCATCTTTTGGATTTCCACCAGGCCGACGGTTACGGCCCGTAACCCGTGTACAGACGGCCGTCTTACGGGTTGAGACGGGGACGGTGCTCATCCCTAGAGGATTATTTTACTGATTTCTTCATTTGATGTTTCTGAGTCCCTGAGCAGGCTGGAAGTGCACTGCTTTGGGTCACAGATGGAAGATGGGATAGTGAAGAGAAGCTGTACAACATTTTAGCTCATTTGGGCCAGTCGTTGCAGTGTTTCACGGCAAATAGCACGGGTCAACCAAATGCAGAATAACAAATGGATTACATGCTCGCGTTTGACACGCCACTGAAGCCGAACAGAACCGATTTCGGACTCCGATTTGTACCTGCTAATAATGGTCCTCCTAGTGCTCCTACTACACCCCACAACCAGTTTCCAATGTCCCTCCATCGGGCTCGACACCGCGTCCAATTTTCCACATCTGGTGATCCACAAGGGGTACCAAAGATAAGAGTTCAGTACATCACCTCGAATTTTTTATTTCAGCCAAATTGGCTGACCCTCCCCCCCTCTATAAAAGGAAATTTCCTTTTTTGGATCCATCAAATCAGCTTATTTGGGGTATGTCGGCCCGCCTGCTTGCTGTACATGTTTCCAAATGGCTTCTAGTGCATTCCCTTAGCTCTGGAGCCCAAGATCAGGATTTTGCACTGAAATTCTGAGTTGACAAGGGTGCCTCGTGACCAGAACACGTGACTATTTGGGCACGTGATCACATCGGGGCCATGTACTGAAAACTTTGAGAAAGTCCACTGGGACTCTGTTCAGTGGTCTAGCTATGCAAACAGAGCCTTCCCGGTGTTCTGCAGAAACTTGGTACAATTTTTTTTTTCAGTCCTCGGAGGGACCCCCCTCCCCCCTCATATAATAGGCAATTCCTTATCTTTGATACCCCTTGGTGATCCATTACTTTTTCCGACTCAGTGTACAAGATCGAGACCTTCAAGATCTTCGTGTCCCAACTAGGTGTCATGAAGGAGTCTCCGAGTTGCCCAAAGGAATGTGTCACTATCTCGCAGTGGACCGCGGGGAACCTCGACATTCGGTCCTTGACGGCGGATCTCATTCAACTCGATGATCGAGCTATGCCCGTAGGAGGACCACTGTGGGAGGACCAACTGTCGCGCGCCATGGCCAGTAATCACCGGGTGCATCTACACGTCATCGAGTTCCCCCGGGCTGAGGGACGGCTGTTGGCGAATATCGTTCCGGTACGCAGGGCTAGTGCGGCAGTGTGGGACAGGCTTCATCCCTTGGTGCAAGAAATTCCGGCCAGTGAAGGGTCAGGCGAGTGGTGTCCGAGCCCTGAAGTTATGGCCAAGATCGAAACACTTATTTGTGAAACTGGTGCAAAGGATGTGGTATACTAGGAGATGTGTATTTTGTCTGAAATCACAAAATGGTGAACCCACTACACGGTTGGACCAGAGCTTAAACCAAATCTATGATAGCGATATGATGCTGATAACTTTTGAATGAAACTCAGTTCATACCGGAAAGTTTTCTTCTGAATATCACCCGAATCTCATTTTCTGAAGTTTGAACCAAGTTTGAACTGCTTTTGTGGAATCAAAAGGCATACAGTAACTCCAGATGCCATGGTCAAATGAATTCTAAAGTTGGCCAGATACTTAAAGGCGGCATCTCACCACTTCCAGATTCAAGTGCGTTGCAGATTCGTCTTGGGGTTGGCGTTCAAAAAGTGTTTGTACGCTGTACGGCTGAAGTCTCACCACCCCTCCCCGAGTCAAACGGGTCGAAACCTGCCTAACTATGGCGGACAGTCACGGCGTGTGTGCACCCCATGTGAATTGGACGGTTCCGAATCCGTAGCCGGCAAACTGATCTATGTGGACGGCAAATGCCAAGCAAGAGTCAACAATGAATGGACTCCTCTGGATTCAAGAATACGGTAGTCGGTCTTTTGGAATGTAAACATCCCGCAGCCCACCCGCTGCTAAAAGAATCGTGCGAGCGAGTCGAAGCGGCTGAACACTCGACACCGGAATTGAACCAGGGAGGGTGCTAGCTGGGCCACCAAGCAAGTAGGACTGTAAAGCTCGGGCCTCAGGCCTGGTCAACAAAAGTCCGGCGCCGAAGGTTGTGGGCATCTCCCAGCCCCGAGTCGGACGCCGGGTTCTCGAGTGTATGAGCTTGCCGTGCGCACGCAGACTTGTATTGCGGAATTTGAAATCCCGGAAAGCGTCCAGATTGGCACCGTCTTTGACTTATCGAATAGGAAGCAGCGAACAGCATGTTATCAGCACTGAAGAAAAATACACAACTCGTCCAATATCAAGAGTACATTTCATCGCTCGCCAACGCCTCGCGGTGTTCCCTCACAAGTTGAAGCAGCTCCTGTCCGGATCTGCATATAGACTAAATGAGAACTTGGTGAACGAGAGAGAAAAAGGCACACTCACCGGGCTCCCCAAACGAGATCCGCTATCGCATACGGGTCTCTATCTGCCAGAAGATACTTGTGGTGCTGAACAACAATAGAGCACGAATTCCACCACTGCATCTGGGTCGTGACACCGTCGCAGTCAATTAACCAGGAAGTGAGCGGGCTCATGTCCACGGTCAGATGCGCATTCGAAATGGGCATCTTCCACGTAAAGCAATCTCCAACCCAGCGGAGGACACGGACACCGATTTCAGAGCGATGGCTCACAGACGGGAACTTGAACAGCTGCCACCCGCGATCCCTGTACTTCTTGCGGCCTGCTTCTTGCCCAGCGCCAACAGTCTCGATGATGAGCGCTTTTTTGTCGATGAAGGTGGTGCGGGGATACAGTGCGTAGGCCGATTCATGCGAGATGAAGTTCATAACACGGGCTGGGGCCTGTTAGCCGGGACGATGAGAGGACATGCATGCATCAGCAAAACTGAATCCATCTGGCGCTGATACGACTGGTATCCGCGCAGGCGTGAAAACAGCGTAAAATCGAGATTTGGTACGCATACCAGCACCCCTCGATCCGGTGGTAGAATGATAGGAATAGAGCCGAGCTCCGAGCTGCTATTCAAATGTGTTCACGATTCATTGAGAGAGTTTCCAGTACACTACGCTTGGCTGTTCGATCAGGAGTCGGTTGTAGTGACTCGAATAGGCTTCCCGCGGGGACTCAGATATGCGGAGATACAGTTATCAAGGAGGATTAACAAGCCCAGACAATAGTCAGTGTTGGTTGAGAGTACAATCAAGTATTCTCTAGAGTCGGCGTGCATTTGCACAGATATTGATGTATTAAATCAAGTGGGAGTGCTTTCCTTGGAAGGGATGGCCTCCGCGGAAGTGTCCGAGATGATGTATGAAGTGGCTGTTACAGCTGGATAATGTGTCAAGTGGTTGTTGAGCAATGTGGACTCAAGCCACAGAGTGGTGTTGCCTTTGCAGTTAGGATCCGAGAGGAGAGTGACCCGAGGGGTACTTCGCGGACTGAACATCCAGAAAGGAAATGACAAGTGGGCGAGTCGAACTCGTGCACTGGTACCAGTGTTTGATCATGTGATCACGGAACGGAGCGGAGCTGCGGCAGACGATCAAAGCGATGATCGGACATCACGGTCTGGACCAGGGCACAGGGTTGGCCCAGGGTTTCACCGCAGTCATGGCTAGCATGTCAGGATCTGCGCCAAGGCGGAGTTGGACCAATCAGAAGAGCTGTCAAGGAATGACACACACGTTGGGAGCCAGAAATAGCCTCGAGGACATAATCAGGGTGATGCACACCCGAGGGAAGGGACAATCTTTAGTCATAGTAGTTTAGACACGCCAAGCATGTAGAAAAGTATATAAACCCCACGGAACCTGAGGGTACATCATCACATCATGCCCCCCCTTCTAGGGACTCATGGGCATTGGTGTGGTCTTGTGTCTTCCTCGGAGATTTGTTGATTACATTCTTCTTGGTAGTAGCAATAGAAAAGCACTTGTTTGGGTATAACTGAGGGATCTAAGTCAAGCTATAGACTTCTTGAGTTGTATTGAGTGTGTCTCCTAAGGGCACTACTCTTCCTACACTTGCATTTAAAGGTACCCGGGCTCTGGTCCAACCTGGGTCAGCTGCAGAAGCATACTTAAGGGGTAGTGGGTTGCCCTCTGCTCTGTAGTTCCTCTCCATGTTGTATTGGGGTTGTAATTGGTGTGATTTGGTCGATGATAAACAGGAACAGAGTCAATTGGGACTTGGTGGTTCGGGTCATCGACTCCTCGAACTGGTTCGAGGCTTGTGTTTGGTTTTCAATCTACAATATAAAAAGACTTATTGCTGCATTGCAAACCCTTGTGTCGTATTCGAGAATAAAGCCTTGCAGTAGGCCTCTTGAAAGATACATTGTTGGTCCAAGGACTTGTTCGAGAAGCTGAACAAAGACCAAAACCGTTGATATCAAGTGAGCTGTATGCTCCACGGAGCGTGCTTCAAGTCGAGCGGGACGTTCAATCTTACCTATATACTTTAGGGTGACCCCGAACTCAACCGTAGTCGAAGTTGACTGGCCCTGGCTGGGGTGTTGGATGTTTTGGTAGTTGGTGTTATGGTGTTGGGGTTTTGTGGGTTTGTTGCCTTTTGGGTAGCACTCCGCGGACTCAGCCATTGCTGCTCCACATTCACACTTCACTGGTGCGCAGTTACTGATGTTTCAGCGCATCTGGCGAGCTCTGGCAGCATCTGATCCATCTGGTTGACATGGCGCCCGAGCTGCCGAAAATGATTTTGACAATCTTGACAGAGATTTGTCTGTATCAAGCTGTGCGATCGTTCTCCGCTTTGAGAGTCATCGAGTAGGTCCTCTGGCTCGCTGCCTTGAGATGCCTTGAAGCCACGGAATTCTTCAAAACGACAAGTCCGAACGCACGTGGTCCGGAAGATCAGAGTCCGATCAACAATTGCGCCATTGTTGATCAAACGCCCGCAGCACCACTTGTCTTCTTCCCTCATCTTCCTTCCCTCTCTCCCCTCGCGCGACGATGCCAACCCTTCAATTTCTCCTCAATGCCTGTGTCTCGACGCCTTCGATGCTCAAGACAACTTGAAGACCTCTTGGATCCATCCTGCCACACTTCTTGATACTTCTCGATGACTTGGCTCTAGAAACTCTGCGTCGCATCCTGAAGTCCTCCTCTTTGGTTCTCAAGATACACACAAGCACTCATATTTCGGTCTCTGGCCTTCTAGGCAGCTGCTCAAGCCACGGGCGCTAACGTCGGACCACTTGCCTCAGAAGACCGTCGGAAGGGGAGCCAGTGTCAAAGGAGAAGTGAGGCAGGTGAAGGGTGAGTCCACTATTCATTGATATTCGTTACCGTTCCGGCTTCTCACACCCTTGTTCATGCAGCATGTCGTATCATCTCACGCCCCGTCGGGATCGTTTCGAGCCCTCGCGCTGCCTTCCTCCCTCCCTCCCCCGCATTGCCTCGCGTGATCTTTTCCGCTGGTACGGCCTTGGTCGGCAGACGCCAGAGTCGCGCCGTTGGCGCTGTTCCCGTGTAATCTGTGTACAATGCAAAATTCAATAGCTTTTGATACTCCACCAGTAGTGTATTTGTGATGCCAGAATCGATTCTGGCGCCATGCGTGTCATTATGCTGCCATATGCAGTTCTGGCGGCCTGGCGCGTCTGATTGATCTGCTGCCAGATCAGCCAGATGGATTTTGTTTTCCTGATGTGACTCACTGGTATGGAAACTAAGGATTGTCTCCATGGGTGTCCGTTCTCCGATAATGAGTTGCACCTTCTTTCCACCCTTATAGAAATCCAGCACGTCGGCAATACCGCGACCGAGGTAGCTTGGCTCCTTGTCCGCGACGGAGTACACGAGTTGGTGAAAGAGGTCGGTGTCTTGCCACTTACGCGCGAGGTAGGTGTAGCCGTTCTGGAGTAAGAATTCGACAGGGCCTCTTGCAGACACGCGATGTGCGTAGATGTCGAGATCCGACCCTGGATAAGTGATGCGGTTGAAGAATTGGAGCGTGGTGGAACCCGATACGAGGGTGCCCGTCTCCGCCTACATGCGTTGGAAACGTGTCACTTCGGCGTCGGCGCCAAAGAATGGGACCAGGAGGCGCGTGATATTGAAGCAGACGTCGTGGATGAGCTTGTAGACGCGTCTGCTGGTGCGCATGAGTCGGACGAGGTCTTGGGCGGACAGATGTACGAAAAGCGCGTCGTGAGGGAACATGTCCATGTAACTTTGAACGGTGGGTAAGAGAATGGGAAAATGACGTGTCCACTCACGAGAACTTGAGTTAGGAGACATAGACATGGTGGTGGGAAGAAAGGTGGCACATATGATGGAGTGATCCGAAGCACAGCATTTGTCCTTGTCTTCAACCACCACCAATGGCTGCTATTCGTCCTCTCTTCATCGTTGCAGGTGCTGATTCCTCTGTTTCTTGATCCATTAGCTTGAATACCCCTCAGGTATCGGGAATGCCGCTGGAACTGGTGCAGCCGCCGCGTCGGCACCTTTCGCCTGAATCCATTCGCACCCATTACTTATCCCTGACAGACGAACCTTCTCGAAATCGGGATACAGTGTTGCTCTGCTGGCACGGAGACAAGGCTCCTTAGATGCCCTCGCCAACAACCTCAAAGGCAGCGGCGGAGATGTTAGCCAGCTGACAAACTCGGCTCGGTATTCACGAGGTTAACGATTGTCAGGCGGCCTCATTCTGCATGCCATCCTACACGCCAAAGGATTTCACCTCAACTTTCTCAGCTATAAGGTCCCACTTCCCCGCCTCCAAATACTCTCTGCGTGCCACGCTGTGGAACATCGGATTTGCCATTGAAATGGTGCACTAGGGTGCGGCCATGAAATAGATACTCTGAGTAGAATTGAATGTAGTGAGATAACTCAACCACAAACTCAACCACTAATCAATCCAAATCTCAACCTAATCTAATACTCGTGTGTGTGTGTTCGGGGTAGTAGGATAGGTGTCTCGTCCGTCAAAACCTCGGTACAACGTCAAAGGTAACTCTCGGGGGTTCAAGCTCGTTGTGTGAGAACACGCAGTCTCAAGCTAACTAGCCGGGGCTCAGTCAAACTCAAATCTCTAGGTTGTGTTCTGAGCAATTTATTGTCCGCACTGGTCTCACAGATTGGAGGGGTAAAATCTACTACTGTACATACTGTTTTGCTATGGCTTTTATACATTTTGCGGACTGAAGAATATATATGGTATCTGTGATGCCAAGGCCTCATCTGGCCAATGGCATGGCATAGCTCTCATTCCTCTTTCTGATCAGTTTGTCAGGATTGCGTGCTTGATGCCTCAGTCAGCCATCGATCCTCACGTGCTGCCAGGAGTTCCAAAACGCTCCATCGGTTCATCTCTTTCCCTCTCAGACTGGCCGGGGCTTTCCTTCTGCCATAGATGCCTTAACCAGTCTGCCGGGGGCTTGCTAGGTAGGCAATCAGCCCACCCGAGCCTCATCATCAATAGTTGTATCTCGGTTGACTTCTGAGCCAGTGATGCCGGAGATCGGCGTTCCCGGCATGTTGAACTTCTCTTCTTCTTTATCTCTGGTCTGTCATCGGCCGCTGTCTAATGACTTCCGGCATCCTCGGATGTACCTGGATGGTAAAGTAATCCATCCTTCGTAGGAACTGATCTCCTTGGGTTCGACTCCCGGTGAGTACGATTCGAGTATATCTCTAGTTGGTAAGTGGGACGGGCAGTCCCTTCTAGTCCTCTTGATCACTCTGGAGCAATGGTACACAGTCGTCAGCTAATTCCCAGAGCCCTCAAGTCTAATACGCTGCCCTGAGGTGGGCACGTACCCTCAATGTTAATTATGCCTCACTAGTCCCGGGACTTGGTTGTAAGCCGGAATCACGAAAACGCGTGAATTCCCCGCATGTAAAAATACACTGCTTATCACCGTGTGGAAGCCGTTCCTGCAAGTGACGCCCGAGGAGGTGCAAGAATGTTTGTTGCTATCCCGCTTTTATTGCTGAGATAATAAGACATCCCCGTAGCCCTCGACACCAACGTCAGCGCCGCTTTTGCCTTTTCCCATGAAGCAATCCTCCAGTTCAAACAAAACACCGTCGACGCAGAGAACCCTGCACGCGGGACGCTCATATTCACCGGTGCCACGGCGAGTACACGGGGCAATACGATGACCTCTGCCTTTTCAATAGGCAAGTTTGGGGCGAGGGCGTTGAGTCAATCGCTTGCGAAGGAGTTTGGCAAAGATGATATACATGTGAGTTGGTTTGCATTTTTTGTGGACACTGGGCTGATATTGGAGATAGGTCGCTCATGTGCGTATCCTCTTATCCGTCGTTTCCGAGATTGACCTCAATCCTCCAGGCCATCATCGACGGCCGTACATTGACCATCTTCACATTCTTCAATTCATACTGACTTGAACGGAAAGAAATCATGACCGGCTCCGCACTTTCCAATGAAAAGCCACCCTCAGGCCTGAGCCCCGAGAGCATCGCGCAGGTTTGTATTGCCTCGCGTCCAGTTCAATACACTCACACTTGCATGTAGTCCTACCTGTATCTTGTAAACCAAGAGAAGAGCGCGTGGACGTGGGAGCTCGATCGTGCGTTTTGTGTTCCTTGGACACCGTATGCTTGACCTCCTTCCAGTCCATCCGGCGCACGAAAAGTGGTGATATTCTGCGTGTGTTCATTTGATTGCATTTAACTTGTCGAATCTGTCTCGAAAATTCTTATTGTGCGCGCCCAACATTATCATTGCAAGCTGAATGCTGGTATGTACACACCCAGTAGCGCCCAGGGTGCATCCACTTCAATTGTGATAGAACAGGGATGGTATGTGGAAGGTCCCCGTTCGACTCGGGCTGGGTTGTATCAGCAATTAGATCAGAACAAAAGGTATTGCGGCCACTTTTTGTAGAACATCCAGATTACCCTGAATGAGTCAAGGCCGAAAATCACCATGCTCCACCGAATCCATCTCGCCCGAGGTGGGAAACCTGTTGAAATTCAGACTGATCGTCTGAGCCGTTGACCCATTCCGAATCCTGCGCCGTACCAGGTTCCTCGTCACATCGTCGTCTGTCCATCCCAAGGCCACACGAAGGTCAATCAGGAAAACTGAGATACCAAAAATCACCGGTTCCAGAGCGATAAGGACCGCTTGTGCCAGTAAGCCCAACTGAAAGCATACGAGAACACCTATGACCATCGTCCTGCAACGAAGCACGTGAGAAACGAAGGGTGCAATGAGGATTCATACGTCTGTAGCGCGGCACTCTCCACCAGGATGACCAGCAGATTCTGCGTAATGGCGTCAATGATAGAAACTTGGGGGGAGGGGCTGTTGCAAGCACGGCATATACGAGAACTTCCAGGGGTTTGAATTTGTGGCGGCTAACACTGGCTTGCCCGATCTGACTCAAAGCAAGTTAGGTGTGTGGCTGTCCGCCAACTTCAAGTTGGCGTGAGGTGACTGATGTGATGATGGTTACTAATCACTGATCAAGTGAGATCACGGTGCACCAATGCTTCACACTTTCTGCCACCAGTAGACCCAGCACTGTAAAAATAGCAGCCAGAGCACACCAAAGCCTGTATCCTTGTCAAGAAATGACAATGCAACGGATATCTCACCCAGATGTTTAGGAACCAGTGACTAGGTAGTCAGATTTTGTGCTTGGCCCACAGAGGAGTTGTACCCACAACAGTGCAGGTTGTCCAGCAGAAGTCTACAGCAGCAACAGAGGAGCCAAATTCATGGCTAGGAATCAGAATCTCTTGTCCATGTGCATGAGGATAGAAATTTTGATGGACAACGGCATACAACACAGAATGTATCCCATTTTGACTGCCACAAAATTTTCCAATGTTTTTTAAAAGCTGCCATACACATGAAGACACCCTAAGCTTTAAGCCAACTCATTTTGCAAAGTCCTAATACCTTTGGTGCACTTGAGATGAGCTGATCACAAAAGGTGAATAGATTGAAAATAACATAGACACTGTTGGAGATGGTAGCTCAGACCGTCAGAGTGAAATTCAATTTCAACAGTGAAGTGTCTGCCTGAAAAATCCCAGAATAAACAGTGCAAAACTGGATGCTCCAGAGTGAAAAGAAAAATGAGCTGATGGCAGCTGTCAAAATCAGTGATTGTGGCCGCAAAAAGGAAGTGCACAGCCGGGTTAATCAAAAGTCTGAAATTTCGTGAAAACATGCCCCAGAATTTGGCCCACACAAATTTGAAAAGAACAAGAACTTAGCAAGTAAGTTCTCCTAACCAATAGTTACTTTGACTTACCGTATTCAGTTATATTAGCCCCTATTGGCAAAACCTATATAAAGCCTGATGTACTTCACGTAGTTTAACTAACAGACAACTAACTAATTGACTCCCTGAACGTTACCGAATCCAACTGCAGACAGCTCTGCTATCAAGTGACCACAGTACAACTGCAGACCTTATTTATCTGTCCAGTGAGTAGAAGCACGTGTTCTGCTACAAAGTAACGACAAACAGTACTAGCTTACCACCAATAATCATTAATTGCACGCTTACATCCGCTTGTTGCATGAACCATCCCGACGCTGCCAATCCTTTCATCTAGTGAGCGGCACGAGTATACACTCGCGAGTATGAGTACTCGCAGAAGTTGGGAAAACCATACTCGCACTCGCACGAGTATTGATGGCGAGTATTCGTGTATTAGTAAGCAACTTTCGCGAGTATTCGCGAGTCGCAAGTAGTTGCACTCAACGAGTTGGAATACTCGTGAGTTGCAAATTATTTGTGAGTTATTCATGAGTATCATATATTTCAGTTACCAAACTATGTACTATCATCATCAATGACAATAACTCTTGCTGATCCTGAGGCTTCTGCTGTAGCAGGGGCCTTCCGCTTCTTGTTCCGTGTCCAACCCTCTGCAAGCTGCTTCTCAAACTCATCAACTGCTATCAAGTCCGGGTCACTGGCCCACTGGCCGACCATCACAGTGGAATGGGCTGATTGCTCACTCAGTTGGTTGCGGAGTTTCGTTACTGTTCCTCCTGATGAACAGGTAGTGACTGATAGGTAAATTGAATTCTGTACAGGAATAGACATACATTACGGAGTGATTGCCACATGCCGGCATGCCGAGTGATGCCGAGTGATGCCGGTGATCAAATTGCCTATCTGGGTCTGTTCCGTGAGCTTACGGTAGCCAGGCAAATACTCGCGAGTACCAAGGTTTTTGGAAACCAATACTCGCACTCGCACGAGTAGCACAGCCACCACCCACTCGCGAGTATGAATACCCGTACTCGCGAGTGAAATGCCGCGAGTATTCGTAGCACTCGATACTCGTGCCGCTCCCTACTTTCATCTCCTCACATTAAATCCACAAAAGGTCTCACCTGCCATCCCCAAACTATTACTTGGTTTGGTCTGATTTTAATTAATCCCACCTGCCTACTAGGAATGGATCCATTCCGCTGACACCGGGTCTAGACCAGAATTTCTTTTACATAACATTGACACATAAACGAACAGTTTTGTGCAAATTATAGGATGCAGAAGCCACTTGGCAGCACTGTTCCACCTATTTCTTGGAGGAGGGGGATTTGAATCTGGAAAATAGTTTGGAGAGCCGGTTAACAACACCGGTGTTTTGTGGAGCCTTGACCTTGGCCAAAGCATCCTGTGTAGCTTTCAAGTCTCTGGTAGCCTTGAGAGTATCTGGATGGCCTGTTCCTAGGACATCCCTGTGTTTGGCAACAACTTTGAGTTGGAGATTTTCTGCTGCCTGGTGCCTGCCGGTGCCATGGAGTGTCACGGCAAGATTGGCCATGGCAGTCAGCGTGTCAGGATGGTCAGCACCCAGGATTTTCTGACGCTGTTCGAGCACAGAAAGTTCAAGCCGCTCTGCCTCTTGGTCCCTGCCCAGTCGCCCATATGTTGCTGCAAGGTCAGCCATGACATCCAGCGTGTCAGGATGGTCAGCACCCAGGATTCTCTCACGCTGCTCAAGCACAGAAAGTTCAAGCCGCTCTGCTTCTTGATACCGGCCCAGTTGCCCATATGTTGCCGCAAGGCTGGCCATGGCATGCAGCGTCCCAGGATGGTCATCACCCAGGAGTTTCTGCTGCTGTTCAAGCACAGAAAGTTTGAGCCGTTCTGCCTCTTGATACCGGCCCAGTTGCCCATATGTTGCCGCAAGGCTGGCCATGGCATGCAACGTCCCAGGATGGTCATCACCCAGGAGTTTCTGCTGCTGTTCAAGCACAGAAAGTTGGAGCCGCTCTGCCTCTTGATACCGGCCCAGTTGCCCATATGTTGCCGCAAGGCTGGCCATGGCATGCAGCGTCCCAGGATGCTCATCACCCAGGAGTTTCTGCTGCTGTTCAAGCACAGAAAATTTGAGCCGCTCTGCCTCTTGATACCGGCCCAGTTGCCCATATGTTGCTGCAAGGTGGGTCATGGCATGCAGCGTCTCAGGATGGTCAGCACCCAGGATTTTCTCACGCTGTTCAAGCACAGAAAGTTCAAGCCGCTCTGCCTCTTGATACTGGCCCAGTTGCCCATATGTTGCTGCAAGGCTGGCCATGGCATGCAGCGTGTCAGGATGCTCATCACCCAGGAGTTTCTGACGCTGTTCAAGGACAGAAAATTTGAGCCGCTCTGCCTCTTGATACCGGCCCAGTTGCCCATATGTTGCTGCAAGGTTGGCCATGACATGCAGCGTGTTAGGATGGTCATCACCCAGGATGTTCTGACGCTGTTCAAGCACAGAAAGTCCGAGCCGCTCTGCCTCTTGATACCGGCCCAGTTGCCAATATGTTACGGCAAGGTCAGCCATGACATCCAGCGTGTCAGGATGGTCATCACCCAGGATTTTCTGACGCTGTTCAAGCACCGAAAAGTTGAGCCGCTCTGCCTCTTGATACCGGCCCAGTTGCCAATATGTTACGGCAAGGTCAGCCATGACATCCAGCGTGTCAGGATGGTCATCACCCAGGATTTTCTGACGCTGTTCAAGCACCGAAAAGTTGAGCCGTTCTGCCTCTTGATACCGGCCCAGTTGCTCATATGTTGCCGCAAGGCTGGCCATGGCATCCAGCGTCTCAGGATGGTCAGCACCCAGGAGTTTCTGCTGCTGTTCAAGCACAGAAAGTTGGAGCCGCTCTGCCTCTTGATACCGGCCCAGTTGCCCATATGTTGCCGCAAGGCTGGCCATGGCATGCAGCGTCCCAGGATGCTCATCACCCAGGAGTTTCTGCTGCTGTTCAAGCACAGAAAATTTGAGCCGCTCTGCCTCTTGATACCGGCCCGGTTGCCCATATGTTGCTGCAAGGTGGGTCATGGCATGCAGCGTCTCAGGATGGTCAGCACCCAGGATTTTCTCACGCTGTTCAAGCACAGAAAGTTCAAGTTGCTCTGCCTCTTGATACCGGCCCAGTTGCCAATATATTAATGCAAGGTCAGCCATGGTATCCAGCGTGTCAGGATGGTCATCACCCAGGACTTTCTGACGTTGTTCAAGCACAGAAAATTTGAGCCGCTCTGCCTCTTGATACCGGCCCAGTTGCCTGTATGTTACCGCAAGGTTGGCCATGGCACGCAGCGTGTCAGGATGGTCAGCACCCAGGATTTTTTCACGCTGTTCAAGCACAGAAAATTTGAGCCGCTCTGCCTCTTGATACCGGCCCAGTTGCCCATATGCTGCCGCAAGGTTGGCCATGGTATGCAGCGTGTCAGGATGGTCATCACCCAGGAGTTTCTGCTGCTGTTCAAGCGCAGAAAGTGTGAGCCGCTCTGCCTCTTGATACCGACCCAGTTCCCCATATGTTGCTGCAAGGCTGTCCATGGCATCCAGCGTGTCAGGATGCTCATCACCCAGGAGTTTCTGACGCTGTTCAAGGACAGAAAATTTGAGCCGCTCTGCCTCTTGATACCGGCCCAGTTGCCCATATGTTGCTGCCAGGTTGGCCATGGCACGCAGCGTGTCAGGATGCTCATCACCCAGGAGTTTCTGACGCTGTTCAAGGACAGAAAATTTGAGCCGCTCTGCCTCTTGATACCGGCCCAGTTGCCCATATGTTGCTGCAAGGTTGGCCATGGCACTCAGAGTGTCAGGATGATCATTGCCAGATGAACTCTGCTGTCTCTCCAATTCCAGTTGATACAACCTCCTGGCTTGCTCAAATTGACCTCCATAATAATAAATGTGTCCATATTCATTCTGGAATCTGGAATCTATCATTGTCACATCTGGGACAAGGATTTTCACATGATCCATCAGCCCAATCATATTCAAGTATCCACCAGAGCCAAGAGCTATTGCCATCCCTAATATATTTGTCATGCATCCCCGTGCTGCGGCTCGATTGGCTTGGGTGCCAGAGCACCACAGATGGACAAGTGGATGTATGCTTAGTGTATTGCTTGTTTCATTCCTCTCAAGCAGTGAATATTCCTCAATCTCTGCCACAGTATTCCTCAAATATTGCTCTGAGAAACTTCCTGAACTTGAGACAAAGTTTGCAAGAAATTCTCTGGCTTCCTCCAGCGAATTAGTTTCATTCCCCTCATTACTCACTATCCACTCAGTGGCTTTGGCAAATATTGACTCCGGAATTTTGCTGTGGTGTAATAAAGCACAGAGTTGCAAGAAATGTGCAGCTACTGGGCTCAGTTTTTCAAAGCTAATTTGCCAGGTTGTATAGACAGTCCATTCATAGTTGTCATGAGCCTGGTCAGGGTGTTGCCGCAGCAGTTCTTCCTTGTTTTTCCTGTAGATCGACAGATAGTCCATGAGACATTTGAACTTGGCTATATAAGCTCCAGCCTGGACAATTGCAAGAGGCAGGCATGAGAGCTCCTGCACATCCTGATGAGTATGAAATCATTGTCTGAGCAACTCAGAACCCACCTGTACCACACCAATGGCTAATTTATGGTTTTCGTCTGTGTGCTCCTTCATTGCTCTTGCAAGAAGAAGAAGCGCCCCATTTTCTTCATCCAAGTCTCCCAGCTGTGAATGAGAAGCAGGCCCATAAATGGCAAGTTGTGGGTTCCGGTAAGTGATGATAATGTTTCCATGGGTGCATTGTGGGAAGAATGGGGATAACTTCAGTTTTGGATCATCTGCGTTGTCAAAGAGGAGAGTCCACTCTTTGTTTTCAGAAATAAGCCACTGAAAGCCAGCTTCTGGTGTCTTTCCAAAGCTCTGGGAAATTGCTATGTTCATAAAGGATGTTTTGAGAGCCTCAGGAGAGCTGGCATTCACAAAGAACCGCTTTGTAAACCTGGAAAAGTTGTTAATCATAAGCAGTGTTTTCTGTAACAAGTGCATACTCATTGATTGACTCTAGAAACTTCAAAGCCACCTGAGTCTTCCCAGAGCCACCAAGCCCATGGAGGACAAAAATCCTTCTCTTCTTGGGTTCTTGGGAAAAGTACTGTTGCATTTTGTCAAGAATTTCCCTTCTGCCCTGGAAGATCTGAGATGCTGGAGGACATCTGACAAGTGCCAGAGCACTGTGGCATTGTTCCTGTGCTGTGATATCTGCTTAGTGAGCTTCAGATATATTTATTCAGTACATACTGATGGGTTCAATTGGGCCTTGATGTCTCGGTTCTTGGCCATGTGAGTACACACTGTGTACAGTGAGATTTGGCTCTTGCAGAAGCACTTGGGAATTTACTTCAAGTTGGTGATCTGACTTCCATAAAACAGCTGCCCCCCCTCACCAAGACCGCCTTCTCCCCCATGTTGGTCACCTACTCCACCCTGACCACCGGTGCCACCTGAATGCCAGGTCAGTACTGACCCTCGTCGCATGACTTGGGCCATGTTGACTTGCCATAGATGTGAAAATGTGTCCCTGTCTGCATTTCAGCCATTGGTATAGACACTGAATAGGGTGTGGTGTAGGTGAGAGGATAAGAGAGGTCCTGACGTGGCAGAAATATTTATGGATCAGACGTTGACAGACACTGCCCTGGGTGAGGTACTCGGCAATCAGAAGCTGATCATGAGTCATTTGTCGCGAACTGCTCGGATCAGTGACGCTACAGTTCTTGTCGCTAAGGCTCCAACTGTTTCCGTTCGGAAACCGTTTCCCTCCAAAAAACGGTTTTATTTCCGTTCTGTTTGCTCGGATCAGGAAACGGTTTGGGAAACGGTTTAAAAACGGTTTGTTTGAGCCAATTTTATCCACAGCGCGCGGCAGCCTAGGTGAAGTGCGACTGCAAATCAATTTTGATCTCATCACAAAAAGTCGGCTCAGTACGGACCGTGATCGCTGAAGAAGAATTGTACAGTTGTGACTGCATCAGTGACTCCACGCGCTGTCTTTCCATCTTTCCCTCTTCCACCATGGCACCCCGTGCTGAAGTGGACCCAAAGCTGGTTGTCAACGGACGTCGCAACCGCACAGCGTCTAGTCATCTTACTGACCAAAATAACTCAGAGGCGCCCAATCCGGCACATCAAGCCGCTGTTCAAGGAGAGCGTGTCAAAACAGGACCCCCGGTAATAGGTGGCGATCTTTGAGGTGTGGTCCGGACAAAATTTGGCCGATTTCGAGCGGCCACTCTGGAGGGATGTCCGGACAACGGGGCCCTGGATCTCGAGACAGTCTGAGGGCATGTCCGGACAACGGGAGGCTCCTCGGGGGGGATACCCCAAGGGGTATCCGCCGGGAGATGCCGAGACACAGCCTCATAGCTAGGGTAGGGTCCCGGACCCCTTAATTCACTTTTCCGACTTGTGTTCAAAACCTTTCAAAAATGCTTTTGGGAGACCCTGGAGATTTTTTTCGTTTTTGATGGGAGCGGTCATGAAAAAAGCAGAGAGAGAGACTGGAAAGTGGAATATGATGCTCACTCACCGGCTGCACGGAAGTTGAGTGAAATTGAGTGAAATTTTGATTCGGAGGTCACGTTTCTCGCCCATCAGTCACGTGAATTTCCTTATGGGGCTCGGCTAATAGGTAGGGAGGGGGTCAGAGGGTCTTAGTTCACTTTTCCGACCCTGTGTAGAATTTTTTAACGGTGCCTACCCCTTGGGATACCCTCTCAGCTCCCACCAACGTTGGTATGGCGCAGCTGGATTTACTACTTGGGGGTACGGGCCGTTGCAGAGCACGGCATAGACGAGAACTTACTTGTGTGAATGATGTACACAGTGTGTTGGGTGAAATCAAATGTGAATGTGTGGCTGTGTAGAGAACCCGGCTTGCAGTGACGTGATGATTGTGACACCTTTGATCAATCTTTGATCCCTCATTGCTCTGTCCCAAATATCCAACTGGAAGAGCATCGAAAATGCCCCACAGTGCCCTAGACAACTCAAGGAAGAGCCTATGTATGCATTTTTGCAGTCAGTTTGCCTTACACTGCCAAGCCCAGGGTAGCTAATAGCAGAACATTAAGTCAACATTAAGTAGTTTGTCTGGTGTCATTTGAACCTTCTGTCTCAACAGGACCCAGAGCTCACTACATCTTGGTGTAACTGTGGTGAAAAAGACGAGTACTCAACAGGCCAGCAGCCCGTAGGCCGTGGAGCAGTCACTTGGTGATCTAGTCTAGACCATCCAGGGTTTTGAGGGAAATGTGGGCTCTGTGCACACTTTCAGACAGAGATTTGTCCTCAATCTGCTCCAATATCTCACACAAAAGATGGAATCTCAGTGAGGACACGGGGAATCAGTGCTGATGCATATGAACATCCATCACAGAATGTATGTTCTTTCGGCTGCGAGGATTTTTTGTAATTTACAAGGAGGGGGTTCTAGGCAATATTACACCTCCTTCTTCAGCCTAACCGCATCCCAGAGATCCAGGGTCTCCGGTTGACTCAAAAGGGACTGATTGCAAATGACAGGCAAATCACAGATATCATATGTAATATCCGAAATGAGACCTCACCTTGGGGGAACAAAACTCGAGTCCAGGTACTAGGAGTGTGCTTGCAAAATTTCAGGTCATTTCAGCGGAAATTGAATGCTCTGGAGAGAAAGGAAAAACTCACTGATGGCAGCTGTCAAAATTGCTGATTGTAGCCGCAAAAAGGAAACAGCACAGCCGCCTTCATCAAAAGTCTGAATCTGTATAAAAAGTTGTCCGGATTCTGGCCTGACTGAATTTTAAAAGAACGAGAACTTAGCAAGTAAGTTCTCGTAACCTCTTTGCGAAACTTTTCGGTGTTGTTAGAGGCTCTGCGTTCGATTCCACGTGCTGGACGAAAAATCTGGTCACGGCGCCGGCGGCCCGCCAAATCCGGCATTCCGGGCCGGACAGCACTCTGAGGGATGTCCGGACAATTTTTGCCCAGATCCTGATGGAGTGTCCGGACAACGAAGGCCCAAATCTGGGCTCGGAAAAATCAAAGTTCCCCGCCTATTACCGGGGTCCTGTCAAAACAGGCGCGCGTTCTCCTTCTTATTCCCAGGGCATGACCAAATGATGCATTCCTTTCTCAGACAAGTATTACTATCTGCGCAAACTCACGGACAAGATCGGGGAGCTGTGCGGGTCCCTACCCAACACCGTTCCCGTGGGAGGCAAGGAGGACAAGATCTATCATGTCCTCACGAAGGTTCAAGGTGTGTATCCATTCACGCCGTGTCGACGCCATTGTGGATGATACGGCAGGCCTCGATGCCGACAGCGTCGGATCAACGTTCAATCGGCGCTTCGACATTCTGTTCAAAGAGGACAGGCAGTGTCGCGACGACAACGGCCGTTTCCGTTTTGTGACGCGCGGCGGGCTCGGTATGCGCATGGTCGTCAACTAGTGTTGCCGTAGCTCGGCTCAGCTTGGCGAGCCGACCGAGCTGAGCCTATTTGGAGCTGAGCCGAGCTGAGCCAATGTAGTGCGGCTTGGCTGCGTTTTTTTTCTGTTCATTGCTGCTGCCCTCTCCTAGCCTCCTCCTCCCTCCCAATGAGATCCCTGCATACTCGAACCTCAAAAGCACTTGATATCCACGATGAATTGAGGCCTTATCCACCAGGGCAAACGTCACCAGGCACAATAATGAAAGCTTTTCAACACACACTCTGTGGAACCACCACGGCAGCTTGACTTACTGCTCTTATTTCCACTCTGCATATGCGCGATCCTCGAACAATGGCCGCCAAAGACAGCGTTAAACTGTGCTGGTATGAGCAGCATCAGTCCGATCGGCCCAAGAGTTGACAAGCCATCCTTGATTCGACGACGTCTTGAATCCATTTCCATTGAGCTCAAGGAAAACCGAAACAACCCGACCAACACTACTGTTCACCGTCGCAATCCAATTGAGCGGACGAAGTTCTTGGTCTGGACTCGCAGAGCCAAAGTTTTTCTAATTGCAATTTTGCAGGGGAACCAACTGTGATACTCGACCACATTCAAGCTTGCCGTCGATATCTTCCCATCCAGGGCTTAGCTCCCGTGCGAGTGTGTCTCCTCCGGCGCCGATCAGGCGGTGCTCAGGTGCAGTCGTATTGCGAGAGACGGTGTACTTGATTGCATTTGCAAGAGACGATGGGCTCGCATGGTTGGAGGCAGAAGGAGAGGCTGGTCAAGTGCAAGAAGATCGCACATATTTAACGGGAAAATAAAATTGAGCTACATACTACAAATGGAGATGATATCGGACCCAGCTTCCATGTACGCGCTCCATCGAATAATCGACGGTCCGAACGGCACATGTGTTCATGACTATTGACTCTGACGATGTACAGCGTGCTGAGGGGAACTTGTGTATGATCACCCTGGGTGTGGCACGAGCACCACGGGGAAAATGGAGCCACCACCAGAATGCAAATGTACATCATCGAGACTTGCGGATGTGAATCCGTCGATGCACGGCTTTCGTTTTGCAAACGGGTCGGCGGCGATTTGGGCGACGACTCGCTCATGCTCGTCGGGGAAGCGGTGTGGCGGGGCATGACAATCGGCAGGACACGACCGTCATCGTTACAGCTGCTGAAGAGGCACAGGGCTGCCAAGGCACGATGGGAGAGCAGGATGGATTCAGATACAGGTAGAAGTTTTTTTCGAGCCTGCTCGGGACCCCCCTCCCCCGGTACGGCTTCCCAGTCCCGATACCCCCTTGCTCGAGTCGGCTCTGAGCCAAAGCCGCTTGAGCCAGCCGCATCAAAACGGCTCGGCTCGGCTCAGCCACTGATGGCTCCGAAGCCATCGGAAGCGGAGCTGGAGCCAGCCGGAGCCGAGCCGCGGCAACACTATCGTCAACTACCTCTGCACAATTCATTGGCTTGAATCCGACATTGATCTTGAGGGTGCTAAACTCAAGCTCGAGCGCATTTTGAAGGAGATGATTGTTCTCACGTATGTGCTGACTCCTCGATCTGTCTACTTGACTCACCCGTAGGGCTGGGCACCGTACAAGGGGCTTCAAAGATAAGAAAAATGTAACACACCTTCCATTTTTTTTTTCGGCGGGTCGAGGGGACCCTCCCTCCCTCCGTGGGAACATCAGACCATATATGGTCACATCACGTGTCCATCAATTTCCCTTTCGGTCATATCACATGCATCAATCCTCGGCCAATAATACCCGGCTGTTATGCTCACCAACCTAGTCCTCGACACCCACGTCCATTCCCTTCATGCCTGCTAATCAGGTCAGTTGGGCGCGGAATGTGTGAGCCAACTTACCGACTTAATATCCCTTTACAGCCGCAGTCCCCAGCTACCTCTGTGGATGTTCAGGCCACGGCGCCTGCCACAGGTCCCCTCCCCCTCGCCGTTCGTGAAGCCAACAACTTGATGGACAAGAAGAAGTTCCTCCTGCAACTGATATCCGATGAAATTGCCGCGGAGACCCGTATTCGGCAGGACCCAACTTCCATGGCCGGGATCTGTTCTTGCGCAGTGCGGCCTGAGGGTGTGGAGGAAATTGAAATAGAGCAGTCGGAGGGTAAATAGACTCGAAATAGGCAGCGTGACAATAAAAGAAACAATTATGCTTCATGACTGAACCATTTATCAGGCCCGACCTAACTCTGTTCCAACCATGACCAAATTCGTACTAACTACGCGCGCCGTTTCCCACCCTTGCATGGTTTACACACCCATGGTCTGCGTGCGCCGTAGGCATCCACACATTCCAAGTGGTACTGCATTAAGCGGGTCAGAAATTTGGCTTTTCAAGACGACACAATGCAACGGACCCAGACTGTTTCGCATCCACCGCGGGTGCAACGAATTGAAACTGAGGAGTTGCCTTGCTCTGCCTGGCTCAATGGAATCCCACAGGTGCATGCGTCAAGGGAGTCAAAGGAAATCCTGCGTTTTCTGCGCTGCCCTCGGCCAACCTGGACCGATGGTAGCACGGAGGGTGGCACAGGGGTAGCGTTGGTCGTTGCTGTGGCGGGTGTCACTGTGGTCGGTGCGGCCGAATTGAGCGGAGGTGGTGGACTGAAGATGGGAGCTGGAGCAGACCCTGATGCCGACGCGTTCGGTGCAAGAGTCCAGATATTAGTGAGTGTTGAGACCGTGGTATTCTCGATCTCGCGGTCGATGTCATCATCTTCCGCGGGAGGGAGCATCGGGATATCATCGTAGAGCTCTTGTTTTACCTGGATAATATGCTCCTCGTCAACGCTCATTTCATCGGATGACTCCTCGTCTGAAATGATTGTCCGTTGAGCGCGGCGGGGCCGAATGAATGAACCCGCCTCGTCCGAATCATCCTCATCAGAGCCCATTGGCTCTTCGTCTGAGTGCGAAGGGATGGCAGGGTCTTCCTCATTCAGATTTCTGGACGATCGTTATTACATGAATCGGATAAAAGATGACGGCGTACCTAAAAGCCAGCAAGGAGGAATGCCCCTCCGATATTTGCAATGGGGGGCGAGTCTTCTTCTTGCGCGTCTGGGGAACCTTGCGGCGATCCTGGTACACCTTCCGCATAGCCTTGTGCTCGGCAGACGAGATTTGATAGGAAAGATTCAGGCTGTCAAGGTTGGTGAGATTGTGGCGGACGCCACGAAGATGCGCCTCGATGTGATATGTCCAAATCGTTGCCCCGCATCCCACGGGACAGGGTATGAGATGGTTGGTGCGCGGGGAGGCTGGAGAAAACTTCTGGGCGGCACCCATCTTGAAGTGCAAGACTCGGAGACACTTTGAGCGCGTCCAATCGATCTCACTGCATTCCCTGACCTCCTAGGCAGAGGGGTCTGCCGAGGCGCCTCGGCAGACCCAATCCGATCCGAGCTTCGGGCGGGGTCTGCCTGGGTCTGCCTGGGTCTGCCTGGGTCTGCCTGGGTCTGCCTGGGTCTGCCTGGGTCTGCCTGTGTCTGTTCAGGTCTGCCCCAACTCCCTCGATTCAACTTAGCGTCACTGGACGCCGACTCGCTGGATTTTGGTTGAATTCTCATCCGCCATCTGGCAGGTGTCAGTGAGGCGGTGCATGGTCGGGTGCTGTCTCTTTGTCCGTTCCCATGTGATAAGCGAGGTAAATCTCTGCCCTCCATCCGCAGTCCTTTGTCTGCAGCGACGGAGATCAGGTTTAACCTCGAGTTGGTCTCACCGTTTCAGTGGCAACCGTGGTATTTATAACTGATGTACACCAATTAATTACTTGTAAGTATACGGACCAAGCGGCGGCGAGTACGAACCCAAGTGTGGCCCCAACCTGGGGCCCGACCTGGGCAGAGTCTGCCCGGAGGGACATAGACCCCACCTAGGCAGACATAGCCCGACCTAGGCCCAGTTGGGTCGGGCAGACCTCGCTTAGGCACATCGGCAGACCTCGGCAGACATAGCCCGATCTAGGCAGGGTCTGCCTAGGGGGCCACGGAATGCAGTGTCTGGCGTGCAGAATCTGTACCCTTCCCCTTGCTGAGATGAAACTCGCAGGCACAGGCCGCACGGCTCGTCGGATCGACGAATATTCGGGTCAAAAAGAATCTGTGCGCCGTTGTGTTGGAGGATGAGCTGTTTGTTTTTCATGGACAGAGAAACTGGC
Source organism: Roridomyces roridus (assembly GCA_029378245.1). NCBI lineage: Eukaryota > Fungi > Basidiomycota > Agaricomycetes > Agaricales > Mycenaceae > Roridomyces > Roridomyces roridus. The sequence continues at coordinate 54,577 of JARKIF010000086.1, forward strand.
GGATCGCACTTCGTGCACTCAACGGCGGTGGATGAACGGAAAGAGCCTCGATGCTCCTTGTCCTCGTACTCAACGGCGAAGCACGCTCTGCCTGTTCACAAAAAGAATAAGTTGTTGTACATACACAGTATCGGTGAACTTACCGTTGTGCCGATACGGAAAATGATCTGAGCGTGGAATCTCCGGAATCGAACTATAATCAGACGAAGTCAGGCGATGCTGCATCTGAGAAGCCACGTGGAGCAGCAGCTCGCTCGAGAGCAGGTAAGTGGGGTTCCCTGCCATGCGTGTGGAAACAGTGGGGTTGAGGGGCTGGATCAGAGCGCCGGGGACACCATCACACGCAGAGTCAAGTGCCAGAGACCACCGCCAGTCGTGTTGCTTTTCGGGATCGTCCTCCAAAGATGCAGGTACCAGCCGAAGAATCTGGAACGATACTTTGGTGCCTGCATCGGAGACAAGGTCGAGGAGGAGAGTGTCGACGTCTTGAGTTCCACAGTTAATCCGGTTGATCTGCGCGATGGCAAGGAAGTCGCGCCCTTCACAATGTACAAGGGTAGCGATTGGGTTCCCAATTCGGAGCGCTGGATCACCCAACCCAATATCAGTAGTGATGAGGCTGCCCGGCGCCGACTCCGACTTGAAAGCAGTCATCCCAGCGACACGGCGAAGTCGATCAGTAGACATCCGTGGACTGCGGCCCTGCATCATCTGACTCAGGATGGTTGCCTTGGAGTACATCTTGCCCTCGAAAGTGATGTGTGGACTCTTCTTGCGAGGTATTTCAATCGCGATCTCATCCTCGAAGTCGCCGTCGGGAGTGTAGAACGAGTCGACCTCCGGGTCATTTTCCTCTTCAGGGTCTGGCCGAAACAACTCAGCATCCGGCTCAAACGCATCCTCGGCATCGGGAGCACCAACGAGGATATGTCCGAAGGGGGAGAGAATATTGACCGAGGGGTTACGATCACAGCGGGCCAGGAGCGGCTTCGCTTCAGGCAGGAATTCCTCTGCAACCTCGCGCCCATCCATCCAACATGCGTGAAGACCGACATTGGCGACATGAACATCACCGAGCCATGAGGTAGGCGAAACATGATCCGCTTTCGTGCCGACCTCGCCTTGTTCGTTGATTATGGCCGGTAGCTTCAAGCGACGAGGTCCGCGATCCCAGTGAGGGCGGAGGCCGAGAATAACGGACACCTCGGTCACGTTCGACGCGCGGTTGGCCAACTGGTACACATCACAGTTCGCGTCCGCCCCGATGATAGTTCGGATTAAACCGAACAGTGTTTCGAGACGGTCGGTACCGAGCAGGATGAGGAAGAACTCGGAATCCGGGATGTCGACTTTGGCTTTGGCGACACAGAAGAAAGCGTTCTTGATCATGAGCATGATATTCGAGAACGTTTGGTTTGCCATGAACTTGGTGCCGGCGTCATCGGTGATGAATAAAGCAATGAGAAGATGCGCGGCGGCGCTCAGATGAACGAGTTGCTCCCGCAGCGACAGAGTGATGCAGATGTATGGCATCATGAGATGGTACGCCAGCCGTCCGAAGATTCTCAAGGCACGGCGCGCCTGGACAAATCCGGGATCAACCCTCGTTGTCTCAGGGAGGCTCCACAGCTCCCGGAGTAGCTCATACGCCATTGAAACGTCTTGCTTATCATTCGGATTGAGGAGACGGTCGGCACGCTCCCTCGAAAGTCCGACGTCGCGAAGATGCTGCTTAACAATGGCGGGGGTGATGAGGAAGCCGCGAAGCAAGACCCCAGCCTTGCGCATCAACAATCCCCGAGTGTTCTTGAGAACGTGCCGAAAGTCCCTATCCGGTGTGATGTCGTCCGGCCCCACAAGTAAGTTCATGAGGCGAAGGGGCGAGAGCAGAGGGTGGATGGGAGAGGATTCGGCGAGGGGCTGTCGCAGGAACTCGAGTGCCAGGGCAAGACCATGTCTCGCCTCGCCGTCGGACGCGAAACTGACGGTACGGTAGAGTATGTTGCCGTGGTTCTTGCATTGATTGGCCGCTGTATTCACGTTACGAAGAAATTCCACATGCTTCCGGGCGTCCTCGGTTTTGCAGGTCCCGGAAATGCAAATCGGGCGTGCGTTGTATATGTGCGGATCCCTAGAAAGCGCGCCCAAAGCAACGACTGTGGCCTGAGAGCCTATCAGTTCGGCGCTACATCACGGTACCAGTTGACTCACCTCACTCGCCAAATGAATTTTGCCTTGTTCAAGCTGGCGGAAGAATCGTTCGGCATCTGCGATGTCGTTCAATTCGCGAGGAGCCTCGTCGTGTTCGCGGCAGCCTCCAATAATCATGTTGGTCGCATCGTCCCAGCGCGGTCTCTTGTTGACGGCGATCTCGTCAAACATAATGACACGATGCACGATGACCGGCGGTCCAGACGGCACATCCTCCCCCACTGTGTACGCCTCAATATTTTTCACAATCTCGGCGACGGTAGGCGTGCCGGCGGATGCACGGAGAGGACGAATCACGGTATTCTTTCGCACCGTGGACAAACCGGGAAGGCCGAGCGCACGGTGAAGGATATCGGTTAGACGGGCACCACCAATTCGGAGGGTGCAGAGGGCTAGCATACGCTCGTCCTGGGTGTACCCGTGCGGCCGATATTTCGGACCCTGGTGGTATGCGTCACCTGCCGCGCTGTGGAAGCGATGGACAAGCCCATTGATGCCCTTGTTGTTGTTGAGGCTCGCTCGGACAAGCGGAGCTATTCGCGCGACCTTGCCGGACCCGACGGCCATGACAAATTCCTTGTGGCGATCAAGAGCGGCGCTCTGCCGAGTGAGGGTCTGCATGTCGTTGTGTTTCGCGAGCCGCATGACTTGAATCTGGTCGTTTTTACGTCGGATTTTGGTGACAAGGCCACCAATAGGGAACCATAGGGCGGGTGCGTTCTCGTTTATGCCATGAACGATTCGGTCCATGATTCCGACGAGAAAATCGTTCGACTTGAGTTGCTGGCATTTCCGACACAACCCAGACGCCGTGCGCTGCGTACAATTCTTGGCACGAAGGTAGAAGTGGTCGTCGCGGGAGTAGTAGTCCCAGGGAAGCGCGAAATGTGCGTGAAGACCGAAGGGGTAGGATGTGTGATGAGATTCACCCGGGGGAAATGTGAGTTCAACACCCAAGCAGTCGACAAGGTGACCCGCCGCAGCGTCGGTAACAGCGAGGCTACCGGCTGCCGAATTATGACTGGCGCGGTCTGAAGGCTCCGCGGCATCCAAGAACTCGGAGTCAAATGGGACAAAGAGGGGAGATGCATCGCTGCAACTCGGAGATGAGTGGAGAGAGCAGATGAAAAAATTGAGGGACTGACCGAGGAGGACGCAGGGATGCGCCGGAGGTCATGGCATGGACTGCCTCTATCTCCTCCTCATCTCTGAGGCGAGGTGAGGCCCAAAATTATTGATAGAAAAAAGACTCACAGCGGTACATTGGGATTAGAAACTGGCGCCTCTGGCTCCGGGTTAACCGACGCTACGGCGGGATGCACGCTGCGTGGTGCTGATACCACGGATGGTACCGCGGCCACCGGCTTGGAAAAGAGGGTCATAATATTGCCATTCTTTGCCGCGTATTTTTTCTTAGCTTGCTCCTTCTGCTGCTTCAAGCACTTCGCTTTGCCCATGTGCATCTGGAGATTGGACTGCCCACCATTCCCGACGGGGACCTTCCATCCGCAAAGCGGACATTCCAGCGATCCTCCTCCGGGAACAGGGAGCTGGGAAGGCGGGGCGCTCATGTCGAGGCTGGCGGCGGGAGCGAGGATGGCGGGCGAGGCCGGCAAAAGTGGGTCTGCGGCCATAGCGCCGGAAGGTGCTGAGACACGAAACTGAGAAGAACCAGTGAACTGCTATACCTAAGAGTGAAGGGAGGGACATACTTTCCACTGGTGCTGCATTGCGGGAGGGTCCGACATTTGTACTTGCTGTAGAGAGCAAATCTCAAAGGTGCTTGCACCGCATAAATGATTGTGCCTGGTGATAGACGAGCGCGCTCCACAGGCCAAGCGGTGGGTGGAGGGGAATGCAGATCCAGTTCAGGCCATAGAATGACTCTGTCCGAGACGAGTTATTTTGAGGTCTAAATATACCTTTAACGAATCATGAACGAACCTTGCTCCTAAAACGCCGTAGAGCCCTCGGCCCAGGTGTTGATGAGGCTTTAGAGTCTACCTAGGCAGTGAAATCCACTCAGATTTGTATCTTGGTCTTAGCTAGCCACCGTCTCGAGAAGATGTCGTTGAGATGTTGCCTGCAGCCCGAGGATTGTGGAAACATGCCCATTACAGGCACTCAGACAGAATACACGCGTCTCAAAGACCAAAGAAGGGGGATAGAACGTAAATGAGACCATATGTTGGCTTGCAAGCCGCAATTGCAGCGTCCAAGGGGGGATTCATGCGGTGTTGGACGTGGATGCCGATCAAGAGGCGTGGGTATTCACGTGATATGTTGGTGGTCCCGACCGAAGTTGCCGTAACATCACGTCTGACGCGTCTGTGAGCCCCGGTTCGGCGCTGATTGACCCAAGATCGACCCTCCCGTTACCCAAAATTCTTCCAATGCATTTTCTGGACGAATTGGAACGCCAGAAAGCCTAAGTACAAAAGGCATGCAATTTTTTTTTTCCGGGCCTGAGGACCCCCCCTCCCTCCCTGTCCATATAAGGAGATTTCTTATCTTTGAAGCCCCTTGGCACCGTACCATAACGGACACGGCCGTAATTGATACGGCCGTATTGAGACACGGCCGTGACATTACGGCCCGTAGAATGGTAGCATCAATCACTCACGGTACGCTACGGTGCCGTATACGGCCGTATTTCCGTAACACGGCCGTAAATTGATGGCCAATCATTTCTCATGAGAGCCCGAATTCCTGGATGATTGTGATCATCGGCATTGGATCTTATGATATGAAGTACCTCTCCCATGCATACCCATCCTTCTTCGGGCAGAATTTGGGCGGGGCACGTCCGCCGCCCCCGGCTTTGAAGGTTGATGGCGTGTTTGATGCATTAATGTGGCTACCGTAAACATCGACAATACCCGCGGCAGCAGCCAGCTGCCGCCTCATCCAAAGGGGATGGTGTTTCCGGAGTTGTACAAGTTCCCACATGGCTTGGTGAGACAATTCTGACATAAATCACCCGCGATAACAGTGTTTAGAGGAGATTGCCGAGCATTTCCGTATTACGGCCGTAACGGCCGTGTTTTTACGGGAAATACGGCACACGGCCGTGTTGGACACGGGCCGTGTCAAGACCACTACCAGGGGCCACGGCACGGCACCGTATCCGTATTACGGAGCCGTATTCCGTAGGGTACGGTTACGGTGCCCAGCCCTACTCACCCGACGTCCTAGCTCTGCCGATGAAGATTCAGTCTCAACGCCATCGAGCTCCGGGCCCCAACCGGGACTGAGTGCCGCCTCGGCCGCCAAAGAGGCAATGTATGATCGGATGTACGAAGGTGAGTCAAGTATTACACCACTCGCATCGCCTCTCGACAAATTTCTAGCAATCATGATGCCAAAATCCAGCACGAAGGCCAAGAAGAGCGACAACAAGAACTACAAGCCGACCAAGGGCCAAGGCCCCGGAGGTTTCGGAGGAGGAAGAGGATGACGATTTGGATGATCCTGTGGTTGCCGTGAGTCACATACACTGTCCAGACACAGAAGTTACTAAACAATCAAGCCCGGTGATTCGCGTAAGAAGAAGAGGGTCATTATCGTCAACTCCGATGGGGAGGAGGAGGAGGAAGCGCAGAGACCGGTACGTGCCTCGATATTTTGTGGTTTGATCTCATGTCCGCCAGCCCAAGAAAAAGGCCAAGGCTACGAGTTCGGCTGGGCCCACGGTCAAGGTCATCGACGTCGATGAGTCTGACGATGAGCCAACCGGAGGACAGAGCCGCCGCGGTCCTGCGAACACCTCTCGCGCGCATTTTCATCCACCCCGTGCGGTCACGAGCAATGGAAACAGGCGGTGGGACCTCGTTTGTTCCAATATTTTCTGCTTTATTGCGGTGATCACGTGTTTCAGGCTATTGACAAGTGGGTCAAGGATAGCGATGAACTTTACCATTTGCGACTCAAAGACCACGAGTGGACGTTACTTGAGGCTCTAGGGGGAATTCTCGGGGTTTGTGTTTGCATTATCAGATTTCACGGCGCTCAGCTGTCTACAGATCTTCACGGCGGTCACTCTCCAGATGTCGCGTGCGGGGACTCCGACGCTCCCATGGGTAATACCCATGTATGAGCGCATGCTCAGGGAGCTGAAGTCGAACCACGACGACTCCAATCTTCCCGACGCCCTCCGGGTCGCCGTGGTTGCAGGTTTGGAAAAGCTCGAGACCTATTATGCTCGTGCGCTGGGTTGCCAGTTCAATATCATCGCAACCAGTCACCAGTGTGTCCTTGGTTTCAATTTTTTACTCAGCTAATGGATGTGTCGTTTCATGGCTCAGTGCTTCACCCCACGTTTGGCTCCACTTATTTCGGCAAACTCAGCCCGGAGCGAGGAACGGCGGCCAAAGTTCTTGAGCACGCTTACAAATCTTATCAGGAAACGTACAAGGTTGAGGTGGCGACTAATACTCAGCAGTCTAGGCGCGCTCGACCGGGGACACATGAGTCCTTTCTGGAGGATGTGTGTATGTTTGATGTCGAGGAGCAGGCGTTACCGCAGGATAGCGAGCTCGAGCGGCACGGTGGCGGTGTTTGTGTTTGGGGTGAAAAAATAAGAAAAAATCACCAAAAAAGGAAAGAGAGAAAGGAGGAGAAAGGAGGAGCTCTCAGACTGTTCTTCTAAATATCTGTGCAGCAGGCTGTCGGCCTCAAATCACACCCAGAAATGACATTGATTGACATGAGAATATGTGGATGATTGTCAATTACTGTTCCGGCACGGAACAACTGATCACATCACACCTCAAAATTCAACAACATTTGCTGCGGCTCCCAGGATGGAATGCCCTGCGGGGTGTTTTGATGTGCATTTGCATGGAAAAGGGCCTTCCGACCATCAGGAAAAACCGGATTCGGCAATTTGTGGGAGAATGTCACCAATTGGCAACAATCAAATAGTGATCGACAATCTTCGACAATGTGGACATTCATGGCAGCTCTTGGCATTCACGATGGTTATCAAACGCTCTACGTTACTTAGACCATAGTTACATATGCGTGTCTATCTGACCAGGTACTCAAATAAAACTTCTCGCAGCGCTCGAGTACATTGGCACTGGTCCATTCCCGCGGTGCCACTGCTCCGAAGCGAGGAAAGAGATGTACGCTTCGACGCACATTCTCCACAGGGATAATGCTCGTGGGACCCCCCCCGCTCGGGCGCGAAATGGAATACATTCCGTGGTTGGGGTCGGGTGAGTTGGGAAATTTGGAAAACCATTCAACATACACCAGATGCTTCGGTGGCTGTGGGGAGCCCACGGGGAAGACCAGATCCCAGGCCGTATTTGTAAGGGTGAATGCGACGCGGACCTGACCCACACGATAGCCTTGATGGAAAGGTCATTGGAAAAAACCAATAGAATAGTATGAGAATAACATACCTTTAACACCCATATGCTCACCCATTCCTTCGTTTGCGAGAACGGTGTCGAAACGGCCACCCACAAGACGGCCGTGTTTGTCAGTGTACCCAGGCCTCGCATGTATGACGTCCATAATGTCGTTGCTGAATTCTCGTCCAAACGGATCTTCATTCCACACCTTGATTTTGTGATACACGGAAAGAGACTGGAATGGAAGGGAAAAATTGGCCGCTTCGTGTTCAATTTGACGAGTGGTCAGTCGGGGATTGCAAAAGCCAACCACGAAGCGAGCAAAGGCTTCCCGGAACTCTCGGGCACCGTACTTGTTCACCAACGCAGTCAACGACACGCCATAGACGGATGGCCACTTTGTCATCTGCAGATGCGGATGGCGGATGATCTCTAGCGCGGTCCACGCGCTACTCCTCGCCGCATGTGATGGGCATCCAAGACGACGCCAGCGCACAAACTTCGCGTGACGGAGGACCTTCTCACGACGCTCGATCCAGAGCGTCATTTGGAGGTACTCGTCTTTGCGGTTACTGGCACGGTAGGCGTCCTTAGTGAAGTCGATATGTAGACGCTCGGTGGTTTCGGTGTTGAAATTGTCCAGAGTGCCAAAGAGCTCAATGAATAGGGTGTAATGCGAGATGTTGTGGAGCTTGGGTATGTTGAAATGAACCCGGATACCCAGAGTGATGAATATTGACTTGTTTTCATGAAAGCGTTTGAGGAAGCTGTTGAGCTTGTCGATAGTAATGGTGGAGTGAATGGGGAATTGGGAATGAAATAAGAAGTCGAGCGCCGCGCGGACGGCATGCACTAGACGAAGAGGTGAAAGCCCTCCCGGTAGCGGCAGATCTACAATGAGCCCAAGCAAAATGCGGCAGATCTGCCCGTGTTCGGTCCCTGACAGACGAGAAAGAGAGGTGATCCCCTTGAGAAAAAGTCGCGTGTTGTGGTTGGGAGGGAGGCGACGACAGCGCGCGTCGATTTCGACTGCACCATACGCCTCTTTGACCCACGAGATAACATGTTTGATGACACCCTGGTAGAGTTGATGCAGGATATCGGGAGTAATCGAGAGGAATATGTTCACGAAAGGTAGGTCCTCCCAGAACGGTTTGTGGATTGGTTTGATTCCGGCGGCGGTGCAGGCGCGCGTGAATTCTGTGGCATTGCCCTCCGCCTTCGCCAATGCTGCAAGAACGGCATCAAGATCTCGCACTTCATACACATCCTCCAGATTCCCCAGTTCATCCCGTGGTTGTGGACAGGTCGGACACTCGCCAGCCTTGACACCCGCAGCCAGCGTTTGCTCGGGATAATCCCCGGCAAAGACGGCCAGAATCGGATGGCAGCGGCGCACCACTCCATCACCGCTTGCCATCTCGATACCATCGAGTCCTGGCGCACGGAGCGGCGCGAGTATTTTGCGCATAGGCGTGGTATAAATTCGAGAGGGCTCGGCGGCGTGCGGCTGCGACTTTGATGTGCTCGAGACGAGCGGTCGGAATGTACCCAATAATCATATATGCCTGCTGAGAAGGCTTACGGCGAATTTCCTTTGGGATATTACCGATGGTCATGTACACCGGGTACGCCGACTTGTTGCGGAACAGAGTGACTTGTGTCTTATCCGTCGAGATGATGACCGGGACAATCGTCGCACCGGGGGTTTGTTTCTCGAGGCTTTTCTACAAAAGAATGCATAAGTCATTATGAATGGAGCAGATACTGAAGTGTTTGTACCTGGGTCGACCACCACCACTTACCAGTATGCAAATCGTGAAACAGCCGTTGAGTTTTGTTAGCGTCACTGAAGTGGCGCTCGGGCGTGAACAAAAGGTCTTGTGTAAATTCGGGGTCGCCGTACAGCGCCTTCACACAGTCGAGGATAGGGCGGAAGTATACGTCGAACGCTTCACCCCCAATCACAATTTCTTGACGCTTGAAAACGGGACGACCTTTCGGCATAACATTGTCAATGATGTCGTTAAGCTCGCGTGAGTTTGAGTAAGACAGTCCTAACGCCTCGCCAACCTGTCGAATTTTATGTGAACACCTTCATGCCGAAGTATATAAAGAAACTTACACCCTCGATCCCCAGCAAGTCGGTGAACGCAGTAGATGTCGAGCCTCTCAACTTTGCCCACTGGGCGACCTCCCAATCCATACGTGACTGAAACGGAGCCCATGGATTGCCGTCGTCAATCGCGTTTAAGGCGCTCTTGTACGCCGTATAGGCTGGCGTCTGGGTTTTATTCGCAACGGGAGCGCCAGCCCGGCCTCCGAAAGGGGTAACATATGGCTTCTGGACGAAGCGCTCGGAGGGGGCTGTGGGCTGCGCGGCGGGAGGGGCGGCATCATCACCATCCATTCGGATTGGTGTGATATCAATGTCCATGGCATCAAGAACGGGAGGTTCCCATCCGGGGTCACGGCCCCATCCATCCTCGTCCTCCGAGTCCGATTCGATTTCCTGCAGAGGCGGGGGAGGCTCGTCGTCAAAGTCGTATCCAAAATCGGCGTCGTCATCAGCGTCGAGAAGCTCCAAGTCCTCGCTTGGCTTGTCAGCCATCCCAGCCTCCGGAGGGCGGTAAGCTATCATCGCTGAGTAATGCCGCTGACAAGGTGGATTGTGTGTATTCTTCAGATGTTGGAGGAGTCGTCCAAAGCATCGATTGCATCCCGGGCAGCGCTGGTCGGAAGACATGGGCAGCAATGTTATTCAGCAGGGGTACAGAGGGAGGTGCTAGGGAAATAGGGCTGAATGCCATCCTAACTGCGGGCGCTGTGTGGCGTATGTATAAGCCTGTCGCCGCTAAACAAAGCGAATTTTGAAATGAAACAACTTGAACGCACCGTCCGAGTCCGTGTTAGCCGACCCATTTTCTTTCTCTTTCTCACCCACCACCTCAGCCACCCCTACACCCCTACCATCCCGCAGCACCTCACGCTCGTTCACCACCTCACCCACCCCTACCATCCCGCAGCACCTCACACTCGTTCACTATGCCTCCTCTTCACAGCAAACCCGCCTTGCTACCCTTCGAGGAATGTGTGTATTTTTTTTTCTAAGGGTAAAGCAGCGTACTCACCGCTTCAATAGCCCCGGTGGAATCTGCCACTCCACCTCCCGACGTACATCCCAGAAATATCCGCCGTAACTCATCTCCTTGTGCATTGTCCCGGTTGTTCACGTTCTTTAGTGCCCAGGCAGTCAAAGGCGGCTGCCTACCAGGACCCGAAATGGGTTGGTGCGGCACCAATGGGCAATTATTTCCCTGAGGGCGCCCCCGAGTCCGAGCCTCCCACCAGGAAAAGGGCAGCGTCGACGGCCCAGCAATCCAGCAAGGTCAAATCCCAAAAGGCACTCCATGCAGGTGAATGCAGATACTCTTCACTTCGGCTGCTTTTTGATGCGTTCTTCAGTAGCTAACATGGATGAAAACGAAGACGTCGAGATGGAGGAGGCCGCGCCTCCTCCTGTGGCTGGTCAGAGTCTTCCCCGCTTTGTGGCTTGTTGTCCACTGACTTGATGTTCAGTACGTCGTCGAAGCCGTCAAGCTGTCGCCGAGCCACAGCAAGAAGAGCCTCAAACCAATCCCAAGCCCGTCAAGCCCAGGCCACTTTACAAGACAAAACCGGTACCTGCCACATCAGGAAAAACCGGATTCAGCAATTGACGCCAATTGGCGTCAACTGGCGGCAATCTCTGCCAGTTGACAGATTGGCAGAATGTCCAGGTCCCGATCCGTTGGCAACATTCCTCGGCAAATTATCACTGAATGCTGCAGATTGTTGTCTCTGATTAGCGATTTACACCGGTTCGGTAAGCTGCATATTACGGTTTCACGGCCAGCGGTTTACATGAAAGCAGATTATATTCACATTAAAAGTAGGCTATAAGGTAGTGTGGTATACTGAAGCTATTCAAAGACGAAGGGAAAAGGGAATGTGATATTATTAGTCCGAAAAGTCAAGCATGTCGAGCGCCGCTTGCCGCACGCGATGCTGCTCGGGATCGCCGATGGGGCGGCTGGAGCCGCTGCTAGATCGGGAGATGTGAAACAGACAACGTCAACGGTATGTGAAAACCCACGAGGTAGCCTTGAGGATATCCACCATGATTGGCGAATACTTGTCTGGCCGTCCGGCGAGCTTCTCGAGTAACGCCAGGTAGGTCTCGTACTTGCTCAGCACGCGGTTGGCGTCAAAGTCGGACGCCTTGTACGCTCCCGTTTGCTCGCCGGTCTTGAGGTCATTGAGAGCGTCATATATCTAATGGAATATGAGTACACGGCACGATGTGAATGCAAAAGACTCCAACCGCGGTGCAAGCGAGTGCGAGTAGCGCGCGGGGCATCTCGGGTTGGCCGCCGGTACTCCGAGGCATGAGGGCGGTGATACGCGGGCCCAGTGCGTGGCTACCGCGGAAGAAGTGGCCGGCGACGTGAGCTACGCCCGGGTTCTGGAACGCCTTGGTGGGTAATGACTTGCCAAACTGGAGGTGGGTTAGTTATATAGCCAATGGAGATGTCGGCGGATGACTCACAATGGTGCGCCCGGTGGCCACATCCACGGTCTGTACATCAAACATGAGATAGATGATACGAGGAGAATTAATGATGCACTTACATCAGGTCGGTGTGTGTATATGAAAGTCTCGTTTGACAGAAGAAGGTCGGTGCGGTCCCCGCTGCCTTGCTGCACCTTCCAGTACATGTAAAGTGCGTCCGCGGCGCACGTCTTGATCTTGCCGCGGAAGCCGCTGACACGCTTTATAAGCTCAAAAGGGAGTGAGTCAAATGAAAAGAGCGGGCACAGAATACATACCATGCTAATCAAGGTCTCCCGATAAGTGTCGTCGACTTGGATGCGGGTTTTGATATTCTCGAACCCCAGAATTTCGGCGGCTCTGGTCAGTGAGTCCTGGCCAAAGGTGATGCGGAGCTCGGCGTCGGGGAAGGCATGTCGGACGAGGTGGAGAGCTAAAAAGTACTCGAGGGCCGTGTCCAGCAGGCGCCTGACGCGTAGGTGCTGTATCTTCTTCCCCGGTTTGTTCTGGTCATCCCTGATGATGTCAATACAGTCGCTGTCGGTGGACGGGGCGGTGGAAGCAGCGGTGGGCGTGGGCTTTGGCTTTGGCTTTGCGGTGGGCTTGGTAACGGTGGACTTGGTGACAGCCGGCTTGGCAACAACGGGCTTGGCAGACGCGGAGGCCGCAAGCTGGGCGGGGAGCGTTGACGATGCCTGCTTGGGACCGGCGGGAGTCAGAGTGGAAGTATCGCGAGAGGAGCGCGCTATGTCGCGCTCCTCATTGAACGTAGGTACCTGCAAGCGCAATGTAAAAAGGAAGCGGGAGACGAGATGGGGAACGCACCTCTTGCTCTACCCGCCTGGTATCACGCTTGCCTTTCCCTTTCGACTTGGGAGGGTGCCCACGCGATCGCTGGTGCACGGGGATGAGGCGATGGGACAGGGAGTATAAAATAGTCGTACCTGGGACTGCATCGCCTCTAGATCGAGTCGAGGCATTGCGGAGTGCGATTCGACGACCTGAGATGTAAATTGAGAAGTGTGGCAGAAAACACTGTAAAAAACATATACTGACATGCTTTCGTGGCACGGACAGGCGGCCAGCGGCGTTCTGGGCTTGTTTGAGAGCCACTTGGACATTGTCGTCCTCTGCCCAGTCCGAGTCCGAGTCATCGTCGTAGGCCGAGCCGGGGACGCTGAGGTGGCCGGAGCTCGCGGAGGCACGGCTGGAGGAGCGCCGGGGTTCGATGAAGAACTCTTCACCGTTGTTGTGCTGGTACTGGGCGTCGTCGTCGTCGTTTTGCCAGGTAGGCGTCTTGAGAAGAAGTGTCAAAGCTGTGCTGATCACATCAACAGAAACTCTCACCGCATCGGCGAGCTTCCTCGACACCGCGACGTCGTCTCCTTCAAGGTCCTCCTCCTCCTCGAAGATCTCGTCGTCTGCCTCCTGTTCCTCACACTCTGAGTCCGCAGCATCATCCGCAAATGCCGAATCCGCAATGTCGCCGGCAGTGATCTCACTGGCAGGTACCGGTTTTGTCTTGTAAAGTGGCCTGGGCTTGACGGGCTTGGGATTGGTTTGAGGCTCTTCTTGCTGTGGCTCGGCGACAGCTTGACGGCTTCGACGACGTACTGAACATCAAGTCAGTGGACAACAAGCCACAAAGCGGGGAAGACTCTGACCAGCCACAGGAGGAGGCGCGGCCTCCTCCATCTCGACGTCTTCGTTTTCATCCATGTTAGCTACTGAAGAACGCATCAAAAAGCAGCCGAAGTGAAGAGTATCTGCATTCACCTGCATGGAGTGCCTTTTGGGATTTGACCTTGCTGGATTGCTGGGCCGTCGACGCTGCCCTTTTCCTGGTGGGAGGCTCGGACTCGGGGGCGCCCTCAGGGAAATAATTGCCCATTGGTGCCGCACCAACCCATTTCGGGTCCTGGTAGGCAGCCGCCTTTGACTGCCTGGGCACTAAAGAACGTGAACAACCGGGACAATGCACAAGGAGATGAGTTACGGCGGATATTTCTGGGATGTACGTCGGGAGGTGGAGTGGCAGATTCCACCGGGGCTATTGAAGCGGTGAGTACGCTGCTTTACCCTTAGAAAAAAAAATACACACATTCCTCGAAGGGTAGCAAGGCGGGTTTGCTGTGAAGAGGAGGCATAGTGAACGAGTGTGAGGTGCTGCGGGATGGTAGGGGTGGGTGAGGTGGTGAACGAGCGTGAGGTGCTGCGGGATGGTAGGGGTGTAGGGGTGGCTGAGGTGGTGGGTGAGAAAGAGAAAGAAAATGGGTCGGCTAACACGGACTCGGACGGTGCGTTCAAGTTGTTTCATTTCAAAATTCGCTTTGTTTAGCGGCGACAGGCTTATACATACGCCACACAGCGCCCGCAGTTAGGATGGCATTCAGCCCTATTTCCCTAGCACCTCCCTCTGTACCCCTGCTGAATAACATTGCTGCCCATGTCTTCCGACCAGCGCTGCCCGGGATGCAATCGATGCTTTGGACGACTCCTCCAACATCTGAAGAATACACACAATCCACCTTGTCAGCGGCATTACTCAGCGATGATAGCTTACCGCCCTCCGGAGGCTGGGATGGCTGACAAGCCAAGCGAGGACTTGGAGCTTCTCGACGCTGATGACGACGCCGATTTTGGATACGACTTTGACGACGAGCCTCCCCCGCCTCTGCAGGAAATCGAATCGGACTCGGAGGACGAGGATGGATGGGGCCGTGACCCCGGATGGGAACCTCCCGTTCTTGATGCCATGGACATTGATATCACACCAATCCGAATGGATGGTGATGATGCCGCCCCTCCCGCCGCGCAGCCCACAGCCCCCTCCGAGCGCTTCGTCCAGAAGCCATATGTTACCCCTTTCGGAGGCCGGGCTGGCGCTCCCGTTGCGAATAAAACCCAGACGCCAGCCTATACGGCGTACAAGAGCGCCTTAAACGCGATTGACGACGGCAATCCATGGGCTCCGTTTCAGTCACGTATGGATTGGGAGGTCGCCCAGTGGGCAAAGTTGAGAGGCTCGACATCTACTGCGTTCACCGACTTGCTGGGGATCGAGGGTGTAAGTTTCTTTATATACTTCGGCATGAAGGTGTTCACATAAAATTCGACAGGTTGGCGAGGCGTTAGGACTGTCTTACTCAAACTCACGCGAGCTTAACGACATCATTGACAATGTTATGCCGAAAGGTCGTCCCGTTTTCAAGCGTCAAGAAATTGTGATTGGGGGTGAAGCGTTCGACGTATACTTCCGCCCTATCCTCGACTGTGTGAAGGCGCTGTACGGCGACCCCGAATTTACACAAGACCTTTTGTTCACGCCCGAGCGCCACTTCAGTGACGCTAACAAAACTCAACGGCTGTTTCACGATTTGCATACTGGTAAGTGGTGGTGGTCGACCCAGGTACAAACACTTCAGTATCTGCTCCATTCATAATGACTTATGCATTCTTTTGTAGAAAAGCCTCGAGAAACAAACCCCCGGTGCGACGATTGTCCCGGTCATCATCTCGACGGATAAGACACAAGTCACTCTGTTCCGCAACAAGTCGGCGTACCCGGTGTACATGACCATCGGTAATATCCCAAAGGAAATTCGCCGTAAGCCTTCTCAGCAGGCATATATGATTATTGGGTACATTCCGACCGCTCGTCTCGAGCACATCAAAGTCGCAGCCGCACGCCGCCGAGCCCTCTCGAATTTATACCACGCCTATGCGCAAAATACTCGCGCCGCTCCGTGCGCCAGGACTCGATGGTATCGAGATGGCAAGCGGTGATGGAGTGGTGCGCCGCTGCCATCCGATTCTGGCCGTCTTTGCCGGGGATTATCCCGAGCAAACGCTGGCTGCGGGTGTCAAGGCTGGCGAGTGTCCGACCTGTCCACAACCACGGGATGAACTGGGGAATCTGGAGGATGTGTATGAAGTGCGAGATCTTGATGCCGTTCTTGCAGCATTGGCGAAGGCGGAGGGCAATGCCACAGAATTCACGCGCGCCTGCACCGCCGCCGGAATCAAACCAATCCACAAACCGTTCTGGGAGGACCTACCTTTCGTGAACATATTCCTCTCGATTACTCCCGATATCCTGCATCAACTCTACCAGGGTGTCATCAAACATGTTATCTCGTGGGTCAAAGAGGCGTATGGTGCAGTCGAAATCGACGCGCGCTGTCGTCGCCTCCCTCCCAACCACAACACGCGACTTTTTCTCAAGGGGATCACCTCTCTTTCTCGTCTGTCAGGGACCGAACACGGGCAGATCTGCCGCATTTTGCTTGGGCTCATTGTAGATCTGCCGCTACCGGGAGGGCTTTCACCTCTTCGTCTAGTGCATGCCGTCCGCGCGGCGCTCGACTTCTTATTTCATTCCCAATTCCCCATTCACTCCACCATTACTATCGACAAGCTCAACAGCTTCCTCAAACGCTTTCATGAAAACAAGTCAATATTCATCACTCTGGGTATCCGGGTTCATTTCAACATACCCAAGCTCCACAACATCTCGCATTACACCCTATTCATTGAGCTCTTTGGCACTCTGGACAATTTCAACACCGAAACCACCGAGCGTCTACATATCGACTTCACTAAGGACGCCTACCGTGCCAGTAACCGCAAAGACGAGTACCTCCAAATGACGCTCTGGATCGAGCGTCGTGAGAAGGTCCTCCGTCACGCGAAGTTTGTGCGCTGGCGTCGTCTTGGATGCCCATCACATGCGGCGAGGAGTAGCGCGTGGACCGCGCTAGAGATCATCCGCCATCCGCATCTGCAGATGACAAAGTGGCCATCCGTCTATGGCGTGTCGTTGACTGCGTTGGTGAACAAGTACGGTGCCCGAGAGTTCCGGGAAGCCTTTGCTCGCTTCGTGGTTGGCTTTTGCAATCCCCGACTGACCACTCGTCAAATTGAACACGAAGCGGCCAATTTTTCCCTTCCATTCCAGTCTCTTTCCGTGTATCACAAAATCAAGGTGTGGAATGAAGATCCGTTTGGACGAGAATTCAGCAACGACATTATGGACGTCATACATGCGAGGCCTGGGTACACTGACAAACACGGCCGTCTTGTGGGTGGCCGTTTCGACACCGTTCTCGCAAACGAAGGAATGGGTGAGCATATGGGTGTTAAAGGTATGTTATTCTCATACTATTCTATTGGTTTTTTCCAATGACCTTTCCATCAAGGCTATCGTGTGGGTCAGGTCCGCGTCGCATTCACCCTTACAAATACGGCCTGGGATCTGGTCTTCCCCGTGGGCTCCCCACAGCCACCGAAGCATCTGGTGTATGTTGAATGGTTTTCCAAATTTCCCAACTCACCCGACCCCAACCACGGAATGTATTCCATTTCGCGCCCGAGCGGGGGGGGTCCCACGAGCATTATCCCTGTGGAGAATGTGCGTCGAAGCGTACATCTCTTTCCTCGCTTCGGAGCAGTGGCACCGCGGGAATGGACCAGTGCCAATGTACTCGAGCGCTGCGAGAAGTTTTATTTGAGTACCTGGTCAGATAGACACGCATATGTAACTATGGTCTAAGTAACGTAGAGCGTTTGATAACCATCGTGAATGCCAAGAGCTGCCATGAATGTCCACATTGTCGAAGATTGTCGATCACTATTTGATTGTTGCCAATTGGTGACATTCTCCCACAAATTGCCGAATCCGGTTTTTCCTGATGCAGTGAGATCACTGCCGGCGACATTGCGGATTCGGCATTTGCGGATGATGCTGCGGACTCAGAGTGTGAGGAACAGGAGGCAGACGACGAGATCTTCGAGGAGGAGGAGGACCTTGAAGGAGACGACGTCGCGGTGTCGAGGAAGCTCGCCGATGCGGTGAGAGTTTCTGTTGATGTGATCAGCACAGCTTTGACACTTCTTCTCAAGACGCCTACCTGGCAAAACGACGACGACGACGCCCAGTACCAGCACAACAACGGTGAAGAGTTCTTCATCGAACCCCGGCGCTCCTCCAGCCGTGCCTCCGCGAGCTCCGGCCACCTCAGCGTCCCCGGCTCGGCCTACGACGATGACTCGGACTCGGACTGGGCAGAGGACGACAATGTCCAAGTGGCTCTCAAACAAGCCCAGAACGCCGCTGGCCGCCTGTCCGTGCCACGAAAGCATGTCAGTATATGTTTTTTACAGTGTTTTCTGCCACACTTCTCAATTTACATCTCAGGTCGTCGAATCGCACTCCGCAATGCCTCGACTCGATCTAGAGGCGATGCAGTCCCAGGTACGACTATTTTATACTCCCTGTCCCATCGCCTCATCCCCGTGCACCAGCGATCGCGTGGGCACCCTCCCAAGTCGAAAGGGAAAGGCAAGCGTGATACCAGGCGGGTAGAGCAAGAGGTGCGTTCCCCATCTCGTCTCCCGCTTCCTTTTTACATTGCGCTTGCAGGTACCTACGTTCAATGAGGAGCGCGACATAGCGCGCTCCTCTCGCGATACTTCCACTCTGACTCCCGCCGGTCCCAAGCAGGCATCGTCAACGCTCCCCGCCCAGCTTGCGGCCTCCGCGTCTGCCAAGCCCGTTGTTGCCAAGCCGGCTGTCACCAAGTCCACCGTTACCAAGCCCACCGCAAAGCCAAAGCCAAAGCCCACGCCCACCGCTGCTTCCACCGCCCCGTCCACCGACAGCGACTGTATTGACATCATCAGGGATGACCAGAACAAACCGGGGAAGAAGATACAGCACCTACGCGTCAGGCGCCTGCTGGACACGGCCCTCGAGTACTTTTTAGCTCTCCACCTCGTCCGACATGCCTTCCCCGACGCCGAGCTCCGCATCACCTTTGGCCAGGACTCACTGACCAGAGCCGCCGAAATTCTGGGGTTCGAGAATATCAAAACCCGCATCCAAGTCGACGACACTTATCGGGAGACCTTGATTAGCATGGTATGTATTCTGTGCCCGCTCTTTTCATTTGACTCACTCCCTTTTGAGCTTATAAAGCGTGTCAGCGGCTTCCGCGGCAAGATCAAGACGTGCGCCGCGGACGCACTTTACATGTACTGGAAGGTGCAGCAAGGCAGCGGGGACCGCACCGACCTTCTTCTGTCAAACGAGACTTTCATATACACACACCGACCTGATGTAAGTGCATCATTAATTCTCCTCGTATCATCTATCTCATGTTTGATGTACAGACCGTGGATGTGGCCACCGGGCGCACCATTGTGAGTCATCCGCCGACATCTCCATTGGCTATATAACTAACCCACCTCCAGTTTGGCAAGTCATTACCCACCAAGGCGTTCCAGAACCCGGGCGTAGCTCACGTCGCCGGCCACTTCTTCCGCGGTAGCCACGCACTGGGCCCGCGTATCACCGCCCTCATGCCTCGGAGTACCGGCGGCCAACCCGAGATGCCCCGCGCGCTACTCGCACTCGCTTGCACCGCGGTTGGAGTCTTTTGCATTCACATCGTGCCGTGTACTCATATTCCATTAGATATATGACGCTCTCAATGACCTCAAGACCGGCGAGCAAACGGGAGCGTACAAGGCGTCCGACTTTGACGCCAACCGCGTGCTGAGCAAGTACGAGACCTACCTGGCGTTACTCGAGAAGCTCGCCGGACGGCCAGACAAGTATTCGCCAATCATGGTGGATATCCTCAAGGCTACCTCGTGGGTTTTCACATACCGTTGACGTTGTCTGTTTCACATCTCCCGATCTAGCAGCGGCTCCAGCCGCCCCATCGGCGATCCCGAGCAGCATCGCGTGCGGCAAGCGGCGCTCGACATGCTTGACTTTTCGGACTAATAATATCACATTCCCTTTTCCCTTCGTCTTTGAATAGCTTCAGTATACCACACTACCTTATAGCCTACTTTTAATGTGAATATAATCTGCTTTCATGTAAACCGCTGGCCGTGAAACCGTAATATGCAGCTTACCGAACCGGTGTAAATCGCTAATCAGAGACAACAATCTGCAGCATTCAGTGATAATTTGCCGAGGAATGTTGCCAACGGATCGGGACCTGGACATTCTGCCAATCTGTCAACTGGCAGAGATTGCCGCCAGTTGACGCCAATTGGCGTCAATTGCTGAATCCGGTTTTTCCTGATGACTGTATAAGATCCAGGGGTTCAGTGGTGTCCAGGGGAGAAGGGTTTGGGCATTGACATTCAGCACAACATTGATGAATCGGCAAGCCCGTGGGTACTATCCTTTGTCAAATGCATACAGAAACAGATAAATAGACATTGGCTACTGAGATGGCGCTCAAATCAGCATGCCCAGGCTGTTGAACTTGCCAATCAGTGATTTTTGAGCCATTGTGATGCCCTCCATCTTTGACAACACAGACCACCTCCTGTCTGGCTTTTCCTGGAAATTAAAGCAATTTAACCTCCAAGAACGAGGTCAGATTGTAGAATGTTTCCCGATCTCAATGAACAGCCAATTACAACCTCCCCGAGGATTATCTGGCTATCTTTTAGTTGTCTGCCAATCCACACGCAACAGATGAAGTAAAAAAAAGATTTATGGCTATTAAATTGAGCAGACAACACACTGGTAGCCGGCGGAATACTCAACACTCTTATCCAGCGTGCTCTCGAGGCATACAAAGCAAGCATCAGTGCACGACAAGTCACATCTAATCTTATCAGCTGTCAAATCCCAACTGAATGCGGTTGGAACTCACACGGCCCAACCGCATGTGGTTGGACTCCATTTGGCCCAACCACATTGGGTTGGGCTATATGGGGCAGCCATCGACCACAAACATGGGAACCGCGCCGCTCGAGCGCTATTACAAGAGCCACATGACTTACTGTACCATTTCGATCAATTCGGATGGCACTTTGATGTGTGACTTTCCATACGAATGGAACCATTCGTAGCCGACGGCCGGCACTTCCCGAAAAGGGAATATGATCCCCCGGGAGGCCTCGGCAAGCTGCGGAAAGCCTCGGCAGAGCGAAAATTTTGTCTGTGACCCTGTGACATATGGAAATTTACGTATGAAAAATCGGCTGTGACTTGTGACCATTCGAATTGATCGAAATGGTACAGTACGGTCGAGGCGAGTTAAATGATCCGTTGGCATGGTGGAAGGTGCGTGATTGAATATATTTGAGCCGTCGCGCAGACTCCTCACTTCCTCCAGGCACACGAGCGCGACTTTCCCATTGTGGCGAGGATGACGCGCGACTTTCTTGCCATTCCTGGTACCAGTGTCTCCGTGGAGCGCCTCTTTTCGAAATCGCGTCATTCAGTGTGTCACGAGGCTCGCGGGTCTCTGAAGGCGCAGACCATCATGGAGGCAATGTTGTGCAAGATGTGGATCAAGGCCGGGTTGTTCAAAAAGGCGTCGTTGCGGTGTGGGGTGTGGTTCGGTGCTGGCAAAGACTTGATGTAGTAGCACCAATCGACACTTTTTCTATGCCTCCAAAAAAATACCGTTCGGAAACCGTTCCAAACGGTTGCAAACGGTTTCTATACCGTTTCCGTTCTGTTTGCCCGAAATCGCAAACGGAAACGAAACGGTTGGAGCCTTACTTGTCGCTAACCACCACCACGGACTTGAAGCACTGTCCCCTGTCTCCATTGCTTGTGATCTTGATCTTCCCAACAAGCCGCTTTGAGCGGCGAGTCCTGCGAAACCTCCGACAGCATTCGGGCACCCGACGTCGATATCTCATTCAAGTTGCTGTTTACGTCGAATATATTTTCAGACTTTACGACATGCACTTCAACTCCGAGTGGGCCTGCCCACACAAGATCCACGCCCGTGGTATGCTGTATTTCAGTGGTCCGCTGCCGAGTTGGGAAAATTGAACAAATTTGTCTTCAAGTATCCTGACTCACAGTTGAGTTCGGAAGACTTTCCTTGCACGGTGTTCTGCTCTGACGACGGGATGTATCGGTTCGAGGAGGGTGCTCAGTATCGGGACAGGGACAGGACAGCGTTGGAGAGTTTGCAGGCGCTTGTCAATTCCCGCAATCAATCTTTGTAATTCGAAAACTTTTTGGGTTGTATTCTAGTTGGTGCATCGAGTGTCGCCTCCTGGATCTGGGCATATTCCTGTCCGACGCTGTCAGACCAGTCGTTTTCAGCGGAAGTAATCATTCATATTGGCTGTAGTTAAAAAATAGTGTGATAACTGTAAACTTCGTTAGAAGAGACAGTTCGTCCTCCCACAGTGGTTCTCCTACGGGCATAGCTCGATCATCGAGTTGAATGAGATCCGCCGTCGAAGACCGAATGTCGAGGTTTTCCTCGGTCCACTGCGAGATAGTGACACTACACATTCCTTTGGGCAACTCGGAGACTCCTTCATGACACCTAGTTGGGACACGAAGATCTTGAAGGTCTCGATCTTGTATACTTCATGCCAGTGTATCAGGGTGCGGAGGAAAGATCGGTCCCGAGAGGTGAGGAAATCAGGATTCTCTGTAGGACGTTAATCGGAGATTCGGCGGTAAGAGGAGAGCGCACCGAGAGAGTGAGTCCGGGTCGCCGCACAGGTTTTCCGATGGCCCCTCCTCCAATCGAGCCGTTGAGTCGTTGACAATCGGTGGAGCAGTGATACACACTCTCACAACACGAACAGTGTTTCAAGTCCGATCCTTTGACAGACACGAAGTCGCACTAGAGAACGAGTGAGTCGGCGACCAACCATATTCACCTCGACGTTCACTGCATTCCGAGACCTCCTCGGCAGACCTCTGCCGAGGTTGATCGAGATCTGCCGAGGTTGGTCGAGGTGCTTAAGCGAAGTTAAGCGAGGTCTGCCCCACCTAACTTGGCCGAGGTGCGCCCAAGGGGTACCAAAGATAAGAGTTCAGTACATCACCTCGAATTTTTTATTTCAGCCAAATCGGCTGACCCTCCCCCCCTCTATAAAAGGAAATTTCCTTTTTGGGATGCATCAAATCAGCTCATTTGAGGTATTTCAGCCCGCCTGCTTGCTGTACATGCTTCCAAATGGCTTCTAGTGCATTCCCTTAGCTCTGGAGACCAAGATCGGGGTTTTGCGCGGAAATTCTGCGTTGACAAGGGTCCCCTCGTGACCAGAACACGTGACTATCTGGACACGTGATTTAACCGGGACCATGTACTGAAAAATTTGAGAAAGTTCACTGGGACTCTGTTCAGTGGTCTAGCTAAGCAAACAGAACCTTCCTGGTGTTCTACAGAAATTTGGTACAAAACTTTTTTTTCAGCACTTGGAGGGACCCCCCTCCCCCCTCCTATAATAGGCAATTCCTTATCTTTGATACCCCTTGGGTGTGCCTAGGTCTGCCGAGGTTGGGTCGAGGTCACCTCTGCCCGGGTTGGGGAGGGCAGGGCTTGGGCTTGGGGCGTACCAAGGGCATACACAAGACGGCGCCTAGTTGGCGCCCAGTGCCCACACGTTACTGAGTCACCTTGGAGTCACCGTTCCACCGAGACGTAATGCTTAAATTTAGGCCTTGGCAGTGGCCATCTTTGTCGAGACACGGATTCCCATGCGTTGAAAACAGAATCCACGCCGCACCCAAGAGGTAGCAGATCAACTGATCTCTGACACTGTCTCACGCACCCCCCCCCCTTCCTCATTTGGGTGTAGCTCCGTGAAGTCCGCTAAGCCCGACCGCTGTCGTCTACTCGTATGTCCATTCTCTGCTTGCAATTGGGTAGAATAGGGTTTTTAACTTCTTGCTCAACACTTAAGACTGATATTTGACACCACTCGATACATTTTGTTTGCATTTTGTCGATTCCACTGTGCCATCAAGGCCAACCGGAGATATCAACCTTGTGTCGCGGATCACTTGATTTGCCACCTCTTGGCCGCACCACAGTACTTGCAATGTATGATTCTGAAACAACTCCGAAGGCTCTCGAGTCATGGTCCAATCAACAGCACAAATTCCTGGCGGGGCTTGCAATTGAGGGCCAAATTGACATTTTGATGGCTGTGGGAAAGCGGCGCCGCGCCGATACAATCACACCTCTAGCCGAATACAAGTTGACAACCAGTGCATTCCATTCGCTTTGGTTGCCTACTCACTTATCTCAAACGATCCGAACTCATGCGCAGCCAGACAGACCCAGGCAGACCCAGGCGCACCCTCCCTAACCCTGCCCCGGGGTGGGTCTGCCGAGGGGCCTCGGCAGACCCTCTGCCGAGGAGGCTACGGAATGCAGTGGTTGTCGTAGGCTCGCATAGGTACCCGGTCTCGGGAGTCGTGGGCCGCGACCATTGATGAGAACCAGCTGTGAAATTCCACAAAGCACCGCCAAGCATCCCACGCCGGAGAGCCTGGAGCTCGCGTGAGATCCATGTGGGCCTCCATATCGACGAGTGCCCATCGAAGTTGGACTAAAACGGAACGGTATGGGAGGAAGAGAGGGAGGTAGTTAAAATGCAGCCTCCGAGAAAGTTGGGGGTGATCAAGTGCGGATTTTCCAACGCCGAGGCGAACAGTCGCAGAAGGCCTACACGGAGGGATTCGATGAACCATGCGTGAGATCCAGACTGAAAAATCAGCGATATCAACACAAGTCGGAAGCTGGGGTCCCCGGGCCCGTAAAAGTCAGCTTCAGTCACCTGAATCTAGCTCTCACGGTTGAACTGGCTGAATTTACAACTTGAACTTGAACGGTGGTCCGTGGAGGGCGGCCGGCCCTTGATTCGCCCTCAGAAATGTTCAACCCACCATACTTGACAACTTCTCGATTACACCACCTGGTTGCACAAGGTTGTGCGTTCCGCGAAATATTACGCAGAAGTTTTCATCTGTTGCGGACACCTCTGTTCGATTCGGGCCGGGCACGTTCAGGCAAAGGAGCTGCAGTCCACGTCCTGGAAGTTACGTCTTTCCTCGAGTTGGAACCGGTTGGGAGCTTGGTTGATTCCACTCGCGCAACGAAAATCACTCTGAGGCTGAGCAATCTACGTTTTTTTTCGTTGGCTTTCACGGTTGAACTGCTTCAATTTGCAGTTGCAGTCGCTGGATGGGTACATACCATCCCGTGAGGGCACTTTTTCACCCTCAGAACTCTTCAACCACACTTGAGCTTTGACTCCTACTGCAGCGCCTGGTTGCACCAGGTCGTGCGTTCCGCGAAATATAAATCGTGAGAATTCCTCTGCGGAAGACCCTGTTCGATTCGGGCCGGGCGTTGACTTGTACCAAGGGCACCCTTTTTAGGTTCCAGGAGTCTTATGATGTTAAATAAACAGAGTAAGTACGCGTTTCTCATTTGGTGTGCATGCAATATTTCCTACCGCAGAAAACCCGTTCACTGTTCAGGAATCAGCGCAACTCACCTCTCATTCACGGCGATGATCGGCACAAATGCCCCGTCCGACTCAGGACGGGGGCATGCCTGAATTGAGGTAGTGGTTTTTTCCTCGACGCTCATCGACGCTGAGTCAATGCTGAGTGCTTTCTCGAGTCCTGATGCGCGCACAAACAGGGGCTCACTATGAGTTCATGTTGATGATGGCATTTACGGCAACCGCCGACCCGCTCCTCTTCTGGCACCCACGGCCGTGCTGCTGCAATCGCCCTATTCTCCAGCCATGGCAGCAGCAGAAGTGTCTTCCTCTCCTTCCCAATCCTCCTTTGTCTTCCCCCGCCCGCCTTCGCCCACAAAACCCAATGCCCACCCCTACCCTATCAAAACGACGGCCACCGGCGTCCTCTCGCGCTCCAACTCTGTTACAGCGTCTCCATCCAGCCGACACCACTACGTTCCTACTCCACCGTCCCCTTCTCCTAGCGCCAAGGAAGATGGTGGCCACGGCGCTGCACGAAGGAGCGAGTACAGAGGGCATCGGTACAGCAGGAGTTTGAGCAGCAGCGAGGACATGTACCTCCCTTCTCCTTCTCATGAAGACGGCACGACCAAGGAACCTCAAGGCCCCCGTGCGCTGCCGATCCCGCCCAACGTCACTCCCAACAGCAGAGCCAGCCTCAATATGCAGAATCCCGAGCCACGGATATCCCCAAAACGATGGACGCCAGAGCAGCTTGCGGCTCATCTGGGT
Source organism: Roridomyces roridus (assembly GCA_029378245.1). Taxonomy (NCBI): domain Eukaryota; kingdom Fungi; phylum Basidiomycota; class Agaricomycetes; order Agaricales; family Mycenaceae; genus Roridomyces; species Roridomyces roridus. The sequence continues at coordinate 80,758 of JARKIF010000086.1, forward strand.
CAGGCTGTATCGCAGGAGGCGGGTGAGTGGGCTGTTCAGAGGGGTGTTGGAGGCAAGGCCTTTATGCGCATGGCGGAGGAGGATATGATTCGCATGGGGTCCGTTTTCTCCTCTTTGTCTACAGCCAGTCCTAATACATCCCAGAGCTCCTGCTTCCCTGCGTCCCATCGCACGTGCCCTTCGTCAAGAAACCCTCCAAGCCCAACTCGATTCACCCATCTCTTCCTCTGGGAGTGAATCTGGCTTCCCATCTTACTCGCCAACTCGCATGTCTCCCACTCGACGCGCGATGAACGCCTCACCCACACGTATCGAGGAAGTCGACGAGTCTGGCGAACACCACCCGTCAGGTGATGACGATGACGACACGCCCTCCAAATACCGCACACCCCACATCAGGGCCTCTGCTGCGCCCTTCTCCTCGTCGCCGTCCAATCCGTTCAACGCGGATTCAGGTGGCCGATTCCGTAACGGCCGCGTCCGTGGGATGGTCCGCTCATTTGAGAGCAGCGGAAGTGAGAGTGGGAGCGAGTGGGATGGATCGCCTGAACGCGCTGTCAATGGGGGCAGTGGGTTCAGGCGCCCAAGGACGATCAGTGCGAACAGTGCTGGGAGTGCGAGCCCATTCCGCTCAGGCAGTGGTTTCCGTGTTAACGGCAGCCAGGAGAGTCTGGGTAGTGGGAGCGAATTTGGGGCGGGGTCGACGGTACGGCCGCAGCGAGCGTTGCCTGCGAGGCCGGATGGGGTCGAGGTGGGTGTTGTCGTGGACGAACCCGTTTCTCCTACCGGAGTCAATGGGCAAGACGAGTTGACGGTGGAAGAATTGCTTGCCCAGGACCCATCGTGGCAGAGTGCGGCGGGTAGTGGCAAGACGTGGAGAAAGAGTCGGGGCAAGGCGGCTGCGCCTGTGGATTGGGCGATGGATGATGACCAACAGCAGCCTGTCGTGCAGCAGAATACCGGTGGGCGGCCTCTACCCCCGCGACCTGTGCCGAGACCGTTGCCGCGCTCGGCGTCGGGTGTGCATGCGTGGGAGGCGGAAGATGGCGTTGTGGGGAATACGGTCAAGAAGGTGGCGGCTCCTATCTCTGCTGCTGAGGTGTTTGCGGCTGCGCCGTTGGATACCTTGGCTGAGGAGAAGGGCAAGTCGAGGAGTCCGTCGGAGGAAGAGCAGGTTAAAGCTCAGCAAGCCCAGCAGCAAGCCAAAGAGAGGGAGCAGGCTACGGCAGCTGCTGCCGAGCGTGGACGTGAACGCGGGGCTGCTGTCCGCGCGGCGGTGGTCAAGGCGCAGAGGGAGGCTGAGAGAGAGGGAGTTGTGCTGAGAGGGATGGTGGAGGCGTTTAGGGTGAGATTGGAGGAGGTTGAGAGGAAAGTTGGCGAGATGGAGGGGAGGGTGGAGGCTGCTTCTTCTGCTTCTGTTGATAAGGAGGAGAAGGCGGCCCCGACAACCCTGACGATTGCGCAACGTCTGAATCCGTGTCGGTTGTTGGAGATCTTTGCTGTTCAGCAGGACCGCAATCGGAATCGGAATCGCAAGGGCGGCGAGGATTATGGGTTTGTGGGGCCGACGACGATTAGCGGGCTGCCGTCGTATGTGTTGCTTGTCGGGCTTGGGGTTTGTGCGGTTGTGTTGAGGGTGCTTGTGAGGAGGGGTGGGAGGAGAGGGTGAAGGAACTTCACCTTTACTGCCATTCACATATCCCTCCGCTATGAAACACTCCCATCTTCCCGTCGTTGACTCCCTCCCCTCCCTCCCTCCCTCCCATTGCACATAACTTATCTATTCTTCTATCCATCTCTCCCGATTTCCACTCATCCATCTATATTCGACGACCTGCTTTGTACTAATTCTTCACGACCACTGTTACGATACTTACGATCTACGTACGCGCGATGACTTGCTACGACCATTGCGATGTCTGTTTGCTGTGAATATACGAGGATGGATTATTTCGGAGGAGAGGCAAATGATTTGCGATCAAATGCGTCCGAACTTGGACTTGGACCACTTTCTCATCTTCAAGTCGTCGACGAGTCGAGAAAGGCGTGGATAATCACGACGGCGCCCTTTCGATTTCGTGTCATGCGTACGCGTTCGCCCACATTGACCAGATGCCGCCATCAATCGTCATCGAATCGCCCACTGGCCGGTGGACCACGTCCTCATCCGATTCACTTGCAATTCACGCACGTCAATCTCATTCAACGACTCCTTATCTCTTACTTTCTGCCGGCCTGCGTCGCATCCCTGCCGCCTCCAAGTACCCACTGGCCGCTGGACCGCGTCGACTTGCAATTTATTCGGCTACGCATTCTACATTTCTACAGGACGATGCGGAAACGAAACCATTGTCTCTTGCTTTCTGCCGACGTGCCTCGTAGCCCTACCGCCTTCTCCTTAAAAGGCACCGTCATGCATCATCTATAGCAAGTATCCGAACCTAAATGTCTCAAGAACAAGAACACACCACTGCTCCTCTTACCATCTCGATCGTCGGCGCTGGTATAGCAGGGTTAACTGCCGCCACGGCCTTGAGGCGGAATGGGTTTACCGTCCATGTCTGTCTCCTTCTTTTCCTCCTCCACCTTGTCCCTGCTGAGATTTGATATTTGGCACAGGTATACGAAACCGACAAGCACAAGGTCGAGGTGGGAGCTGCGCTTGGTGTCCCGCCGAATGGTGTACGCATCCTCGAGTCCCTCGGTGGGCTTGACAAGGCGAATCTGCATGGTGTGCCGAACCAGGGGCAGGTGATGTTTAATGCGTCGACTGGTGCTGTGTTCAAGACGGTCGAGTGGTTGCTGCCTTCGCTTAAAACCAATCCGGTGGGTATTTTTTATTTATTGCGGTGGATGAGTTGGATACTAAATTGCATCGAGATTCTCCTTGTTCACCGCAGTGACCTCCACGCGGAGCTCGAGCGCCTGGCGCTGGGTCCGGGTGAGGGGCCTCCTGTGGTGTTACACTTGGCGAGCAAGATCGTGGACTGCGATGTGGAGAAAGGTGTCTTGACCCTCGACAATGGACAAATCGTCCAAAGCGACCTGATTGTCGGTGCAGATGGTATTAATGTGCGCCTCTTTCGTCGGTTTTTCTTGCGTGGACTCATCCAGTCCTTTCAGTCTACCATACGCACCCACATCCTGGGCTACAAGGAGAGAGCACAGACCATGGCCTGCGTCTATCGCGCTGTTCTCGAGGTTGACAAGTTCGCCCAGGGCGACCTCGCGTGGCTCGAAGAGATCAGCATTACGGCGCCCTACACCATCTTCCCGACCTCTGGACCTCGTCGCATGATCACGGTTTATCCCTGCCGCGATGGCACTCTGCTCAACTTTATCTGTGCCTTCGAGGACCCGCTTCAGGACGATCCTAGTGCGTATCCTTACATGTGATGCACATCCTGAATCCTGACGATCAGCAGACTGGGTTCCCTCTGGCACACACGCCGACATCGAGGCCCTCTTCCCGGACCTGCATGAAAAGTTCAAGCCCCTACTCGCTGCGCTGCCCGACGTCGTGATGAAGTGGCGGCTCCGCCAGCTACCTGTACTCCCCACCTGGGTCCGCGGGCGTGCACTTCTCGTGGGTGACGCCGCGCATGCGTCATTGCCGTTCCTCCAACAGGGCTCTGGGCTGGCGATCGAAGCTGGTGCGGCGCTGCGTGCGTTGTTTCCAAAAGGCACCAAGTCCGCGGACGTTCCGGCGCGGGTGGCGGCTTACGAGCTGTGTAAGCCTCGGGGTGATTTTGTGGTGACCGAGTCGGTGCAGCAGATGGTGGTTCCGGAGAAGCGGGGGGAGATTTTTCGGTGTGAGTGCTTTCTTTCTCTGTCTTGACTTGCAGCTGAAGGCAATGCCTAGCGGTGGAGATGCAGGCCAAGATGATGGAGTATGATATCGCTCAAGTGGCGGAGGAGTTCTACAGGGAGAAGTTTTTGAAGGCGGATTAGTATTATCGTAGGTATCGGATGTAGTAAATGCGCCAAAGCATCTCCTTCTGTTCCTGACTTCCGTTTCGGCGGCTTGCAACAATTGCAAATGTCGACCCTTCACCAAGGTACGTTCCAGCAGTTCCAGCTTTTGACTGCAAGGCTCCAGCATGAAGCTCGCTATTTTCCCTCACTGTTTGGCTGGCTAGCACCCTATGTTGGAGTTTGAATTTGGGCAAGCTGCTGCGCGCTCGCAGAATCTCGGAGAATTACCGGAGATGCGTACAGCCTATGCGTAGTTGGCGGGTCACACGGCGGCTGCGCCGCAACCTTTTTCTGGAGTAGTATATAAGTAGGGTACGGACTGGATTGTACTTTACCGGTTTGCAACGAAGTTCCCCTTGTTGCAGTCTCTCGTATATTCATCTGGGGCTCATTTCAACACCCTAAGATTGGACTATTCAAGTCACCGTTTCCCGAGCATTCAACTTTTGAAGCTGCGGGACAGCGGTTGGTTCCAATTCGCTTGGATCTGCGACCTCACCTCGTGCGAGAGGTTTGATGGCATTTCTTAGAAGCCGATTTTTGAACAATAACTTTCACATCGTATCGGCCTTGGGCTGGTATGTAGCATAGCCAATTCTATCTACCGTAGGACGCTGCACCTTCAGCTACGTGCCTGCAAATCCAAGTTCAAAATCCGAAAACAAACAAGAGAATGACCCTACCGCCGTGTTCCCTTGGTGTTCCCGGTGCGGAACTTCAATTTAATTCCCCGCTCCGCCAGGACGTGAACTAATTCTTGAAACCGTTCTTTGAGATACTGATTCTCGGAAAGGAGAGACATCAAAACTCCCTGGCCTTTCCATGCTGCGCCGACCGCCTGCGCGCCCCGTTCATTTTTTGCGATTTCAGTCAGCGCAGCGATGGCGATAAAAGCCAGGTCTGGATAACGATTCGGACGTTTCCGAAGGTCTATATCTTCCTCCCTGTTCAAGCGCTCAGAGGATAAACGGATCGCAGAAGATGTTTACACTCACAAGAGGATGTTCACCACTTCTCTTGCTGCGACCTCCCACAGAGGGGCTGCCCCCATCGATGCGTACTCGACAATGATATGTATGATCAAAGAACTTCGCACCAAGACATCTTCATGGCAGAGGCGCACTCGTGGGTGTTCTTTCAAACAATTTGCGGCGGCAATCGCGCCGGGGTCGGTCGAATGTTGAGCTAATGCAAGAAGAACACGCATTCTAAGACCCCGTACCGAATCATGATTTCGATGTCTGACGGGAGTCATCAGGTCAACGACGAAAAAAGTAATCAAAACTTGCCGCAAGTGGTACCACACCTTACTGACCGGGACCTGCTGGAGAATCCGATCCACGAAGAGTCCGTGTAACACGAGAGTTGTGAGTAGAGCACACGCTTCTCTGTTCTTGACCTTATGCTCGGAATCCCATATGGTGTCAAGCATGTCCGCCGCGACGACGGCTGCTGCACCTTTCTTGTGCCGCGAAAATTCGATTAGAGCGCGGAGAGCTTCGACGTATATATACATGTCAATGTGCCTGTTTGAAAGTAAGTCGCTGTGAGGATAACTGGGGAGCGTGGGCTCACTGGACAAGGTTGAACAGCATCTTGATGAGAAGGCTTGGGTCGGAGTCTGGGAGGACTGCCTCCACGAAAGAACAACTTTGTGCCGCTGATTTTCCAATCAGGGTGCACGTCCAATGGATGACATAGTCAATTTTTGAATCGAGCAATGCCGCCCAAATTGCTGTCGGTTCCGTGTGGTAGCAGATGGCGCCCAGAATTGATTGTGCTAGTCCTGTATCGTCCAAATCCCATCTGTGAGAAATCAGGGTTCATAGACATTCTGGTGACACGAATCCGGAGACGACCTTCGAACCACTGCAATAGACTGGATTACCCATTCGGGGGTCGATAGTCCTAATTTTTGCACAAGCAGTGTTTTGACCAGAGAGCAGGTTTTGCGATTCAAAGTTTCGTCCAACAACATCCGCAGAATCAATTCTGCGACTTCGGGGGAAAACAGGACCGATTCTGGATAGCTTTCGCACGCTTGCAAGTGCTTCAAAACCGCGAATTGCGTCTCAAGAGACACATATTTACACCTGGCGACCGATCACTTAGATTGCCTTCCAAGAACTCGAATTGCATGCACGTACGCCAGATAGCTCACATAAATCTCAATCATCTCCTTCGAGAGCGGTTGCCTGGGAACGTCCTTTGCGATAAATCCCAGCGCCTGCCGATGATACATGCGTTTCAGCAATGGCTTCGCCAGAGCATGGATGTTGATTGTAGGGCCTTGGAGTAGGGGGTTACTGTCAGACCACCAACTGCGGAGGCTGGTGCGAGAGAAATGGTGTTCCAGGGCGGGCATGGGAGGGAGGAAGACGACGCACAGCCTCGTTTACAGCTCTCTAAACTTAGCGCTAAGCGCCGGCCACTGACGTGGGTTCGGCCACTTCGGCTGGCTGGGTGGATCATTCGTCGGGAAGAAGAGATGTACCATACATATTTAGACTGTGGCAAAGACAGAGTTCCGGATACGATATCGACACACAAGCCTTCGTGCAACGAGCGGCTAAGAGGACTTCCACTCGACTTGGGGCTTGGGCGAATTCACAGCTCACTAGTGCCAACCTGCGTCAAGTTCAAGTTGGTCTGAAAAACCACTTAGCATGATCAAGATGAGAAAGACCATGTTCACCTGGCAGTTGCGTCAACTGCAACAAGCAACGCATCTCCAGACACTGCAATGCAGCTCGTGCTTGGTCCGACCACTCGGAAAATGTGGTGTTCTGGCGAACCAGGACTTTGATTTCCACCATTCCCAGGCGGCTGAGGCGGAATAGACCAGATTCTAACGCCGAGTTTCGTGAGCCTGGGTCTGTGCGAAATGGCAACGTCATCCCGTCGAGAGTGAGTTTCTCGAGGCGGGAGTCCACGGGGAACGATTTGAAGAGGGACAACAGGGCGTCCTCTATTCCCAGGACAAACAGGTGGAGGGAAATGAGGTGGGATGTTGTTGGGATAGACGGGATATCTTTCGCTGAAAGTGAGGGTATCGGAACCGTGATCATTTGGCGTAAGGAAGAGAACGTACGCATAGGAATATGTATCGCCAGGTGTTGGACTCGAGGGCATACAATTGGTTGTATGATCTTGGTCTTCCACCCGTCCGCACCTGGTGAAGTCCTAGATGCTACTCGCAGCGAAGAGACCCGGGACAAGTCAATTCGGGAGTCGAGGAAGAGGTGGCCGAAGGAGTCTGCCCACATATCCGATAAAAAGAGTGAGGTGAGCTTGGGTTCCCACCGCTGCGACTCCGGCCACGAGGTGGGCTCGTCGAGACTCTGCAAATGAACGCGGGAAATTGATAGTGATTTCAAGGAGGCTGCTTTGCTGAACAGCAGCATGAGCTCTTGAGGCGAGGATATTTTGAAGCCCTGAAACTCTGCAGACTCCAACGAAGGTGAAGCAAAGACAGTGGTTAGCGCCAATCGAAGGGTGCGCGGGATTTTGCTCCAGTCCATGGTATATTGCATCCAACGACCGGGGCAATCCTGGACGATGGATATTTGTTTCAGATTAAGCAGAGGTATGAGCAGTGCGAGCGTTCCGGTCTCGGTGACCCAGGAAGGACGGTAGTATTGCACGTCGTCATCCACGGCCCTATCTTCGCCAAAGTGCCCAACTATCGTGACAATGCGCAGGTTCTGAACGAGGGTAGCGAGGTGGGGCGACAAAATTAGGCTCTGATAAAATTTTTGAGGATTGTTGCCGCTCCCATCTGGCGCAGGAGGCCGGAATTCGACTTTTTGGAAGAGATGAATCTGGGAGCGCTGCACGAAGGTACGCGCGGCAAGGCAGCATGATTTGAGACTCGCCGTGTCGCCCTCGAGGTTATCGACGATGAGATCCGCCAGTTCCTGCAGGACGGACATGGGTGCGAGTAGCGTGAGGCGTGGTCGGTTACCTAAGCTGATGCAGCTTCTTTAGACAACCTCTGGACTCCAACGCGCTGGTTCTAACGCTTGTGATGCACCACTCCACTGGAGCTCTTTCCCAACGTCCTAGGCGCACTTGCGCGCTCTTCCTTCTTCATGCTTCTAGATCTCGAGGCCTTTGGCGTATACGGCGGCCCTGGCCGGCTTGGGGGCAGAGCATCAACGCGGAAAGTTCTTGAGCCGGGTTCCAGTAGGTGGATGGTATCTAGGTGTGTGGCCCTCTCATTCCACCGAGTGCGTTACTGAGAGTTTCTTCGTTAGCGGCGTGCAGGTTTGGCAGGCGAGTCAGAGAGCCGAGGGGATCATGGGCCACATACTCGCATCGACTCTCACCAGCGTGATGCTTTTCTGCATGTGCATTTCATTTCTCCCCTTCCCCTTTTCGATGCTCATATCCACGCTAGCCGCCTTCCACGGCGACCCCGGCACTGTGTTGCTCGAGCGCACACTTGTTCTTTCAAGCCTCATCCGTCACTTCTGCGAACGCGGGCCTCTCCTCGTCGCAAATAAACGTCCCACACGAGCACTTTTTTAGACGTGCGGGTCGCACGTCTTGCCCGAAAGGATCCCTCCGCACGCCCAGGGCCCCCGGCCATTTAGCCTACCTTATTTGCGTGGTGCGGTAGGTTTGCACCCTCGTGCGGTCTGGTCTCCCCTTCTCCCGACTCTGTGAACAGTCATCTGCGACCGGCGCTGTGTCAAGTGATTTCTGCCTTTGCTCAAAACGAATCCGGTGCGTATTTGGTTTTGCGCTGGCTGAGCTGGATACTCAGACGTTTCCAGATTCTGCTTGTACACCGCAGTGAACTACAGGCGTAGCCCAAGCGCCTGTAGGAGGCGCCGGAGGACTTGTCAAGCAAGAATGTGGACGACGATATGGAGAAGGGTGTCTTGACCCTCGACAATGGACAGAGCGTCTAAAGTCACCCGGTCGTCGGTGCAGATGGCATTCATGTGCGCCTCTTTCATCTATTTCTTGCGTTCGTAGCTAATTGGCTCTTTCAGTCTGTGACGCACCCACGTCAAGGATAGAGCGCACGGCCTTGTGGCTCGACCTCTAGACCCATGAAAAGCGCGGGGGCGTCCGTACCAGGCACGGTTGACCGCGTAAGAAGAGCCCGCGGTCAAGTACTTTGTGGTGATGGTGGCTCGGGGGAAATCTTTCGGTGTGAGTGCCCTCTTTTCTCGTCTTTGACTTGCAGCTGATGGCGATGAAGCGCTGGAAATGCATGGACCAAGATGGAGTATGGTATCGTCAAGGGCCGGGAGGGATTCTATGTGGGAAAAGTAGGGAAAAGTTGTTTGTCGAAATGCATTTGTAGTCCTCTTTTACTTTCCTTTTTGGGAAGCGGCCCGAATCACTTGCGGTTTTCAGATCAAACGCGTCTAAACTTGCACCACTAGTACTCCCTCATCTTGGAGACATCGACAAAGGAGGTCAAGGCACGGACACTCACGACGCCCTCCGCCATCCCGAACTCGTCCTCTCCCTCCCTCTGTCGCGTTGAAACGCGTTCCTTTCCCCCTTTTCTGATCCCCTCACGCGTCTTGTCCATGGCGTCCCTCATCCCGTCCATCGCGACGAAAGCCGAGCCTCCGTCATCGCAGGACTCGAATTGGCTGGCCTATCCAACAGGCAACAGCAGCCAAGAACAGGAAAACACGATTCCTTCCGATGTTCCTGAGCAGCTGCCCGCGCCCAATCCTTCACCTCCTCCCAATCGTGAGTCGTCCACCAGTACGAGCGCGACTGAGCCTCAGCCTCTGTCGGAGACGCCATCAATGGGCGCGCAGCAGCCCTTTTCACTGCTAGCCGCGGAGCCGCAGACTACCCTGACCGCGGGCCTGGAAGAGTCGATGCCACAGACTCAGCAACCTGTCGAGCCGTACCCTACCCTATCGCCCCTCACGGGACCCATCGTTCTCAAAGACATCGAACGCGTCCCGGATTTGCCACCTTTGGCGGACGACGACGAAGAGCTCGACTCGAGTCTGGAGACTCTGGTCGCGAAAATGCGTCCGCGGACGCAAAGCCAAGAAGTGAGTAGACTTTACGCGAAAAGTATGCCTTCTAATGGTGCTTCCTGCAGATCATCCCTCTACCGGTCAAGCCGGTCAAGATTGAAGTAAAGACAGAATCCGTATCCGGCCCTCCTCCCCGACGTTCACCGACGTCCGCCATTATCGATTTGACGGAATCTTCGCCCTCGCCTCCTCCGTCGCACTCTAAACCAAAACGGAAGCAAACTCCTGCGAGCACCTCGTCCTCCTTCTCCACCGCCGAGCCTCCTTCAAAACGCGCGAAAACGGAGAGCCAAGCCCGATTCCCCGCAGCGCAAAAGCACAGTGACCACTGGCTGCTCGACGGCAACATCATCATCCAGGTGCACGGTACCAAATTCAGGTTGCATCGGAGCTTCCTCGTCAAGCATAGCGCCTGGTTTGCAGAGCTGATTGAAGGAGGGATGATCAATGTGCCCGACATCTATCGCTGCGAGGAGGACGCGATGCCGATGTACATCCTTACCCTCCCCAACCTCACGGCCAAGGATTTCGAAAGGCTTCTCGATGGATTCGACAACGCCATGTACGTCGATCTCTCCCCTTCACTTTTTTTCTTCGCGATTCTCATTCCTCACTCAGCAAATACGTCCACAAGGATCCGTCGTTCCCCCGCGTGGCCGGCATACTACGGGCAGCCACAGCCCTCTCGTTCGACCATTTCCGCGAATGGGCGACGCAGTTCCTGAAGGACCGCTGGCCCGCGTCACTCGAGGAGTTTTCAGGAGCCGAGGACATCAAGCACGCAACAGAGAGCGTCGTCCTTGCGCGTACTTGTGACGTGCCCGAGATCCTCAAGCGTGCGATGTACGAGCTTGTTAGGAAGGCTGAGTACGGGCAGCCACAGACGGGGAGTGGGAGTGGGAACCACGTGCAGCTAGCTCCCGAGGACTTCCGTGCTTTGATTCGTGCGAGGGATAAGCTGACGGTGATGTGGATGACCACGATGGGGGCGTCGTCGTTTTCGCCGCCGTTTGCGACGTGTGCTTCTGCTGTACCTCCTCCGGCTGCAGCACCGGGTGAAGGAGGAGAAGGAGCACCGGTAGCGCCACCACCTCCACCCCAGCAGGCGGGACCTCCTTGCACGACTCTCGACCAGCTCCTCTCGGGAAAGGCGCACCACAAGCTGATGCGCGAGTCGGGGATTGCGGACGAGTATATCTACGATCCGATCTGCGGGTTGGAGGCGCTTGTTGAGGCGGATTGGGCAGGCGAGGGATACTGCAAGGGGTGTGTAGAGTTGAGGAGGGGAATTTGGGAGGGGACGAGGGAGAGGCTTTGGCGGGATTTGGGGGAGTGGTTTGGGCTTGTCGGGGAGTAGGTGTGTGGGCTTACTCTGGCCTTTTGCGATGGATGCTAATTGACTCGACAGGTGCAGATCATCTTGAACGCGGGACCCTTTGACGGTCACCCCGCACGACTTCGAATGATTTCTTGTAGCATGCGATTCATTTTACCAAGATGAGACTAACAACTAGTGTATGGAAGAGGAAGGTATCTGGAATGTGGATATCGTGTGCAAGTACATCATAATGGGAATCTTTCAAATACTTGCGGCCGCGCCCGCCTCCTCTGCCTGCGCCAACTGAGACCCCCAAAGCCAGCGGCGCATCGTAGCATTCTGATTCTCAAGAACCGCGTTATCATGCTCGAGGTCACGGATCCGCGATAGTGCCGCGGGGATCTGTGCATCGTGTAGTTGAGGCATGCTCGTGGTGGTGGTGGCGGCGGCGGCTGCGATTTGGAGTCGTAATACCGTATCTTCGAGCTGTGGGAGTTGTGCTATTCTGAGAATTGCTGCGACGACAAAAAGAAGACGACCTGCGTTTTCGATATGTGCTTTAACTTTAGCTCGATGTTTGGCTTGCGCTTGGGCGTTGCGACTGCGGGAGTCGGGCTCTTCCTCTTGGGAGGGCTGGGAGTGAAATGCAGAGAACTCCCCGCCGGCTCCGGTTGTAGGCGGAGTATTAGCTGGGGTTATGAGCTGAAATCGTCTGCGTTTCGCGGTACGCTCCGGGGGCAGAAGCCCTAGCTCGTTGAGGGAGGGGATGGGCTCGGGCTCGGGCTCGGGGCCAGGTATCAAAGTAAGGAGTCGTTGGTCCATGGTCCATAGCGGGGTTGGCGTAGGCGCACGCGTTGACGAGGACGAAGATGAGCCTGAACTTGAGGAGGGAACAAGGTACGCGCCACCTTCTAGCGCATCTAGAAGTTGAACGCAGGAGCGAGAAGGAGAACGTACTGGTATTACAATGAATAGTATATTTTTTCAAGATTCTGCTGATCAACTCCATACTTTGTGGAAACTCCTCGTCTGCAGCGGTCAACACGGAGGTCCATTCATCGTCGTGGGTAAGAACGACCGCGCCGTACGACATTTCAAGTAGCTTTTGGTTGATAGCGTCTGCAGGGTGGTATGGCTAGCGACAGCGTCAGTTTCGTCATCGAAGTAAAGACGACACTCACCTCGTCGTTGTTGAGCTTGAACGGAAGTGAGCGTACAGCGATCTTGAAGCCGCGGATGAACATGTTTTGAGACTCTGCTGTCGTGCTCTGCGCGTTCTTGACCCCAGTTATGACATACAACTCGCCATTCTGCACCCCACTCCCAAAACTGCCAATCTCAACTTGCTCGCGCACAAAATCATACCAACTCTCCCCTTGTTTGAGTGCGCGCTCCCGAGATGCAGTCAAGGACACGGAGGCCAAGTCCGTCCGGGATGTACCGTCAGGAAAAACTTGGGATACGAGATTATCCTCCGAGTTGTCAACGGACACGACTTTGAATCCATGTGGAACGCCGTCTCGGGTGGCTGGCTCGTAGATGTTGAAGAAAACGTCGAATGAACAGTCCCGAGTCACAACGCCGACGTCCCCGATTTGCACTCCGTACTTGCTGGCGTAGAGCGGGTACCCGTGGCCTTTTAAGAGCAGTCGACGGTGGCTGCTTGACGGGTCATTGCCGGACGACATGTTGGAAGAGAAGAAACGAAAGGAAAGTCGGAGTTGAAAAAGATGGCTTCTTTTCCTTGGATGGGAACGTGCCTCGCTCTATCACCGAGGAGCTCAGACGGTTCGACGAATCCATGGCGATGCAAGGCTGGGAAGAAAGAAGCACGGAGCCGAGATCAGTGATGCGGTACAGCTTTTTTGGTTCAAAATACTTACACACCGTATTGCTATTTCCCGACCCTGAATCGAACAGACAAGGGGAAATTCGATTGAACGCTGGAGCAACGTTGAAGGTTTGAACTTCTGTACATCCAACCCACTGTGCACGAGTCTACCAAATGGTTCAACTTGGGTTGAACCGTATGTAAACAGTAACGGGCATCAATGCATGGTGAACGAAAAAACCACGTCGCCCAGTGTATAACACCGGGCCCCATGGGCCGGAGTACTAAATGCTCATCCGGGTGAAAAGAACCATATGTACTTAGTATCATGCCAGGCGCGGCAAGGAAAACGAGAGAAAAAAACAAACTCCCGGGCGATCCCAGACTATCCACCCGTCTCGAATCGAACAAGGAAGAACTTTGACATGCATTCAGGGGAGAGCCTGGCTTTGCTCCGCATGCAGATGGTTGCAAGGACCGCGGTTAATCATAAGTCTTGCCCATAAATCAGGGCAACCAATATATCGGAGACAGACTCATCACAAATCGAACTTTGAACTGTGGGAAGATGAGGGCATGTAAGCACGGTTGAAATGCACATTGCACTGTGACGTATCGAATTGATGTAGTCCTGATTTCAACTTGAGTTCAACACACGAATTTCAGAAGCACGCCTCGTGGACGCAGTCATCCGTATATCTCCCTCGCCGGAGAGCCTTGATGATAACCAACGACAGTGGGCACGAACAATCGAGCAAAAAAGAGAGTATCGTCGTATTCCATGGTCCAGCCCGAATCGAACGGGTCCTTCTGAGGCATTCAGCACCCGCCAGGGAATGTATCAGGTTCAGACGCACACCTCGTGCAAATTGAAACCAGACGCACTTGCCCTCCCCGAAAGAGTCTGGAAGCTTGAAGGTGGACCACTGGCATCGACAGAAAGACGGAACCAATCAACCGGAAAAAAAAATTGTATCCCCTGCGACAATCGTCCAGCCCCGAATCGACTTCTGAAAGAAGGAGCTTCTAGCGGAACCGTCTTCAGACGCACACCTCTTGCAAACCGGACGCACTTACCTTCCCAAGGCACGAATCCCGAAGACCTGGATGTTGAGTCTAAGTACAGCAAAGGCACGACCAAATCGAGCAAAAAATAGACGCAGGGGATCACATTTCCTAGTCGTCCAGCCCCGAATTGAACGGGAAACTTCTGAGAGAAGGAGCTTCTCGCAGAACTGTCATCAGACGCACACCTGGTGCAACCGGACGTAACGTACTACCCTCCGAATTCCGAGGACCTTAATGTTGAGTCAATGTTGAGTTCGACGACAGCTTCTGAAAAGAGCTCAGTGGAGCCGAATGTAACTGAGCTCAGATGCATACGTCGTGCAACCAGACGCACTCACCTTCCGGGAAGAGCCTTGATGATCAGTCCGAACACTCTCCAACCAGCCACAGACAGGCACGACCGATCGGCAGGAAAATGACTGCATGGCGTTATCCAATCGTCCAGCCCCGAATCGAACGGGAAACTTCTGAAAGAAGGAGCTTCGAGCGGAACCGTCTTCAGACGCACACCTCGTGCAAACCGAACGCACTTACCTTCGAATCCCGAAGACCTGGATGTTGAGTCCAAGTACAGCAAAGGCACGACCAAATCGAGCAAAAAAAGACGCAGGGGATCAGATTTCCTAGTCGTCCAGCCCCGAATCGAACGGGAAACTTCTGAGAGAGCGCAGAGCCTCCGTGGGACCGTGATCACTATGCTCAGACGCACACCTCGTGCAACCGGACGCACTTGCCCTCCCCGAAAGAGTCTTGAAGCTTGAAGGTGGACCACTGGCACCGACAGAAAGGCAGAACCCAATAAGCCGGGGAAAAGAAGTAAGCCTTCATTCTACAGCATCGTCCAGCCCCGAATCGAACGGGCTCTCCTGAAACATTTAGCTTTATCCTTCTTGGTGCTCACTGAGTTCAGACGCACACCTCGTGCAACCGGACGCACTTACCTTCCCGAACGAATCCCGAAGAGCCTGATGTTGAGTCCAACGACAGCGAGGCGCGACCAATCGAGCAGAAAAAGATCATATCGCTTTCTTAGTCGTCCAGCCCCGAATCGAACGGGAAACTTCTGAAAAGAGGTCAGTTTTGCAAAGAAGTGTAACTGAATGCAGACGCACAACCTCGTGCAACCGGACGTACTTACCCTCCCCTACTCAGAGCTGGGTGTTGATGTGGTGGTCATGGTGCAGAACAAGACAACGTCGACATCACCTGACCATTCCCCCGCCTCTCTCAAAAACACAAACAAAACGGCAGAGGTCATTACTTTCATGTTAAATTGCAGTGGTGAATCGGTATACGTACGTACGAGCTACTTTTACCCTCCCTCCCTCCCTTCCCAGCCAATATCCACACCAGCACCAGGCGGCATTAGGTATTCAAGTATGTACACCATACTCGAGATGATGATAGATCGTAGCAGAAAGATAAAAACAAAAGAAGAAAAGACGTCGCGATACAGTGAATGTAGCATAAAATAGATACTGTGGCGTGGTGTGGGTGGGCATCGTGGATAGGAAGCTGGATATGGATTACAGCCGACCGGCGGGCGGAGAATCGTGCAGGAGGGAGTAGCGTAACAAAGGTCTAAAAAGCAGCGGGCGGGCGGTTGTGCTGGGGTATGGATGGATGAGTGTTATGTTATAGTCGGTCTAGTAGTGTAAGGGGTCTCGCGGTCGCTCGGTCGCTCGGTAGGGCAGTCGGGGAAAGGGAAAGCGCACTGGCTCTATGCGGCGCCGACGGCCCACCCCCAGAGCCGGAAGAAGGCCATCAACGCTCCGCCAGAGATGATCGGCAGCGTCAAGTTATCGTCCAGGCCGCCGAGATCTACAGGTCGCTTGTCAGCATCGCCCATGACGAAAGTAGTGGAAGAAAACTCACCAAGCGCCTCCGCGACAGCACTAACCACCCCCGCACACCCAACAGTCGCAATCAACCCCACAACACCCCCAACACCAAACCGCTCAGGCGTCGTCTGCGCCCCACCATGCCCAAGATCAGCACCACCAATCAACCCCTCAGGAACCCACTTCATCGCCCAAGCACCCTCAGCAGACCGGAGGTACTGCCCCGCAATCGAATACTGCGAATGATACACCCCATTCGCCTCCCCGCCAGCGACACCCTCCGCAACAGCACGCATCTCAGCTACGCCCTCCATCCTCAGCAGCGGCGCGATCCCCACCCAGAACATAAACGCCACAATGGCGCCCGTAACACAAGCAGCGATGAACCCCGCCGTGCTCTTGCGTGACGCAAAGGGCAGGCGCAGCCGCCTTGTCGAGGCGATGAGGCCTTTGGGGTTCTCCTTGACGATGCCGTTGCTGTGGCCATTCGTGTGGCCGTTTGTGTGAGCGTGCCCGTTGGCCTTGATGGGCGCGGGAGAGGGAGCGAGGAGGAATCCGGGCACCCATACCCACGACGGGAGCCACGCGAGAGACACGCTCTGCGGTAGTGGCGGCGTGCGAGAGCCGTAGGCACGGCCGATGGTGGAGGCAGCGGTATCTGCCCAGGAGAGGCTGTATTGAGAGTTAGTAGAGAACTACGCAGGGAGAATACAGGTAAAGGAGGATCGAGGGCACGGGAGCAGGCGTCACAGGGTCCACGCCAGGACGCCGCCGACGGACACAGCACCATGGCCGATGATAACCATAGATTGCGTCATCCCGTCGTAACACCGCCGCCGCCGACGGACGCCATGACGCGCAGATCCCAATGGCCGGTGCCAGTGGCCGCCTTCCGCCAACGAAGGGCGGAGTGCAGAAAAGAAGAAACAGGGGCCTCGGAAAAACACGACCCCGCTCGCCCAGAAAGAAGAAAGAAGCACGGGCGATAAGATAAACACGCGGCCACGTATTAGAAGTAGCTCGCGCGAGCACCTCGGGATCAGGCGCCAACTACGGGACCTGCACACGAGCATAGGCAAGTGCGGAGGCAGATCGGGCACGGGGCCACCAGGAGGCGGGTCGGTAATCATAGGAGGGAGGGGTATCAGGGCCCACGGAAAAAACGTGAGGAATCGGAATCGCCCAAGGAAAGGGGAAGACAGATGAAAAAAAGGAGAGAGGGACGCACATGAGGATGGCGACGGTGGCGACGTCGATGGGGTAGAACGTGAGGGCAAAGTTGACACCGAGGATGTACCACAGCGTGCCGTTGGTACCGTGCTATACGGTGGAATTGAGACACCATTCAAGCAAGGGTGGATAAGACAAGACACACCCTTTCGCTCTCTCGCATGAGGAAGCCGAGTGCGCGCTCATAGACGCGCTCAACGGCTGGATTACGTAGTCGTATAAAGTCCGCCGTACCGATGATGCTGAGGGCGATCCAAAGCACTATCGTCACCGTGCGCGGAGACATGCTCGGTGTCAGGTACAGCCCCAGTGTGATGAAGCCTAGTGCCACCAACGTCAGCGCGGGGCCTCATAGTCGATGTGGAAGCAAGACGCACCGATGCTCGAGTGGAGCACCTTCCTCGGAATCTCCCAGTCAATCTTTTTCTTGGCCTCCACAGGTGGCGCCCGTTGCTTGCCGGTGGCAACCTTGCGGTCGGTGTCGTTGTCTTCTTCGTTCATAAGCATGTTCATAGTCATATGAGTCTCGCTCTCGTCGTCAGCGTCGTCTGCGGGGTCGGCCAACGGGTCAGACTCTAGCGTCTCTTGTGGAGAGTCGAGGTGGCCAAGGCCTTCGAGTGTGCGGATGACTTTGCGGGTGATTCCCTTGACTCCTGCGTCGCGTGAGGGGCTGACGGAGGCGCGGCGGATGGGTCGGGGAGGAGGTGACTGGGCAGCAGAGGTCATGAGCGGAAGGAGAGAGAATCCTTGTTTGGTTCGGCTGTGATATCATCCGCTTAGTCAGACGGCGGCAAGGCTTCCAAGTTCAAACGACCATGCAAGCGAACGCTAGCGACCGGCAGAGAAAAATATCCTGGGCTTCTCTTCTCCACCGTTGGGCTGGACGTTGGACGTCGCACGCACCTCTGAATCAGGGAAACCGAGTCAGGACGGCATCAGCTCCTGATCGGAGGACACAAGTCCGACCACCGCCAAGCAGCCACTTACCAGCCCGCGTTCTTGACTGACGGGAAAACGTCAAGATAGGGCGTAATTCACTCGCCGGACCTCGAGAATCGATGTATATCTCAGAGCCTTGACCTCCGATGCGTGTACGCCAATGTCCCGTTCGATTCGGGGTTGGGAGACTGACTGATGGAGATCTTGAACCCTTTTTCTCCACAAGCACCAAAGTCTGCATTCAACCCGCCGAGGATGTATCCTTCTACAAAATGGGTGGGTGGCTTGCCCCCGATAGTCACTAGCAATCATCCCTATTGATTTCCAGTCTAAGTATGCACACCTCCTCCTTTCACCCCCGAGGAATTAAATAATCATCCTGTCCGCAGAAGTATGTACTGACAAACCGGATATACAGATGCGGCTGGGACTTCCCCGAGATTCCCTGTTCGACTCGGGGTGCTTGGTCATCAGGAAAAACCGGATTCAGCAATTGACGCCAATTGGCGTCAACTGGCGGCAATCTCTGCCAGTTGACAGATTGGCAGAATGTCCAGGTCCCGATCCGTTGGCAACATTCCTCGGCAAATTATCACTGAATGCTGCAGATTGTTGTCTCTGATTAGCGATTTACACCGGTTCGGTAAGCTGCATATTACGGTTTCACGGCCAGCGGTTTACATGAAAGCAGATTATATTCACATTAAAAGTAGGCTATAAGGTAGTGTGGTATACTGAAGCTATTCAAAGACGAAGGGAAAAGGGAATGTGATATTATTAGTCCGAAAAGTCAAGCATGTCGAGCGCCGCTTGCCGCACGCGATGCTGCTCGGGATCGCCGATGGGGCGGCTGGAGCCGCTGCTAGATCGGGAGATGTGAAACAGACAACGTCAACGGTATGTGAAAACCCACGAGGTAGCCTTGAGGATATCCACCATGATTGGCGAATACTTGTCTGGCCGTCCGGCGAGCTTCTCGAGTAACGCCAGGTAGGTCTCGTACTTGCTCAGCACGCGGTTGGCGTCAAAGTCGGACGCCTTGTACGCTCCCGTTTGCTCGCCGGTCTTGAGGTCATTGAGAGCGTCATATATCTAATGGAATATGAGTACACGGCACGATGTGAATGCAAAAGACTCCAACCGCGGTGCAAGCGAGTGCGAGTAGCGCGCGGGGCATCTCGGGTTGGCCGCCGGTACTCCGAGGCATGAGGGCGGTGATACGCGGGCCCAGTGCGTGGCTACCGCGGAAGAAGTGGCCGGCGACGTGAGCTACGCCCGGGTTCTGGAACGCCTTGGTGGGTAATGACTTGCCAAACTGGAGGTGGGTTAGTTATATAGCCAATGGAGATGTCGGCGGATGACTCACAATGGTGCGCCCGGTGGCCACATCCACGGTCTGTACATCAAACATGAGATAGATGATACGAGGAGAATTAATGATGCACTTACATCAGGTCGGTGTGTGTATATGAAAGTCTCGTTTGACAGAAGAAGGTCGGTGCGGTCCCCGCTGCCTTGCTGCACCTTCCAGTACATGTAAAGTGCGTCCGCGGCGCACGTCTTGATCTTGCCGCGGAAGCCGCTGACACGCTTTATAAGCTCAAAAGGGAGTGAGTCAAATGAAAAGAGCGGGCACAGAATACATACCATGCTAATCAAGGTCTCCCGATAAGTGTCGTCGACTTGGATGCGGGTTTTGATATTCTCGAACCCCAGAATTTCGGCGGCTCTGGTCAGTGAGTCCTGGCCAAAGGTGATGCGGAGCTCGGCGTCGGGGAAGGCATGTCGGACGAGGTGGAGAGCTAAAAAGTACTCGAGGGCCGTGTCCAGCAGGCGCCTGACGCGTAGGTGCTGTATCTTCTTCCCCGGTTTGTTCTGGTCATCCCTGATGATGTCAATACAGTCGCTGTCGGTGGACGGGGCGGTGGAAGCAGCGGTGGGCGTGGGCTTTGGCTTTGGCTTTGCGGTGGGCTTGGTAACGGTGGACTTGGTGACAGCCGGCTTGGCAACAACGGGCTTGGCAGACGCGGAGGCCGCAAGCTGGGCGGGGAGCGTTGACGATGCCTGCTTGGGACCGGCGGGAGTCAGAGTGGAAGTATCGCGAGAGGAGCGCGCTATGTCGCGCTCCTCATTGAACGTAGGTACCTGCAAGCGCAATGTAAAAAGGAAGCGGGAGACGAGATGGGGAACGCACCTCTTGCTCTACCCGCCTGGTATCACGCTTGCCTTTCCCTTTCGACTTGGGAGGGTGCCCACGCGATCGCTGGTGCACGGGGATGAGGCGATGGGACAGGGAGTATAAAATAGTCGTACCTGGGACTGCATCGCCTCTAGATCGAGTCGAGGCATTGCGGAGTGCGATTCGACGACCTGAGATGTAAATTGAGAAGTGTGGCAGAAAACACTGTAAAAACATATACTGACATGCTTTCGTGGCACGGACAGGCGGCCAGCGGCGTTCTGGGCTTGTTTGAGAGCCACTTGGACATTGTCGTCCTCTGCCCAGTCCGAGTCCGAGTCATCGTCGTAGGCCGAGCCGGGGACGCTGAGGTGGCCGGAGCTCGCGGAGGCACGGCTGGAGGAGCGCCGGGGTTCGATGAAGAACTCTTCACCGTTGTTGTGCTGGTACTGGGCGTCGTCGTCGTCGTTTTGCCAGGTAGGCGTCTTGAGAAGAAGTGTCAAAGCTGTGCTGATCACATCAACAGAAACTCTCACCGCATCGGCGAGCTTCCTCGACACCGCGACGTCGTCTCCTTCAAGGTCCTCCTCCTCCTCGAAGATCTCGTCGTCTGCCTCCTGTTCCTCACACTCTGAGTCCGCAGCATCATCCGCAAATGCCGAATCCGCAATGTCGCCGGCAGTGATCTCACTGGCAGGTACCGGTTTTGTCTTGTAAAGTGGCCTGGGCTTGACGGGCTTGGGATTGGTTTGAGGCTCTTCTTGCTGTGGCTCGGCGACAGCTTGACGGCTTCGACGACGTACTGAACATCAAGTCAGTGGACAACAAGCCACAAAGCGGGGAAGACTCTGACCAGCCACAGGAGGAGGCGCGGCCTCCTCCATCTCGACGTCTTTGTTTTCATCCATGTTAGCTACTGAAGAACGCATCAAAAAGCAGCCGAAGTGAAGAGTATCTGCATTCACCTGCATGGAGTGCCTTTTGGGATTTGACCTTGCTGGATTGCTGGGCCGTCGACGCTGCCCTTTTCCTGGTGGGAGGCTCGGACTCGGGGGCGCCCTCAGGGAAATAATTGCCCATTGGTGCCGCACCAACCCATTTCGGGTCCTGGTAGGCAGCCGCCTTTGACTGCCTGGGCACTAAAGAACGTGAACAACCGGGACAATGCACAAGGAGATGAGTTACGGCGGATATTTCTGGGATGTACGTCGGGAGGTGGAGTGGCAGATTCCACCGGGGCTATTGAAGCGGTGAGTACGCTGCTTTACCCTTAGAAAAAAAAATACACACATTCCTCGAAGGGTAGCAAGGCGGGTTTGCTGTGAAGAGGAGGCATAGTGAACGAGTGTGAGGTGCTGCGGGATGGTAGGGGTGGGTGAGGTGGTGAACGAGCGTGAGGTGCTGCGGGATGGTAGGGGTGTAGGGGTGGCTGAGGTGGTGGGTGAGAAAGAGAAAGAAAATGGGTCGGCTAACACGGACTCGGACGGTGCGTTCAAGTTGTTTCATTTCAAAATTCGCTTTGTTTAGCGGCGACAGGCTTATACATACGCCACACAGCGCCCGCAGTTAGGATGGCATTCAGCCCTATTTCCCTAGCACCTCCCTCTGTACCCCTGCTGAATAACATTGCTGCCCATGTCTTCCGACCAGCGCTGCCCGGGATGCAATCGATGCTTTGGACGACTCCTCCAACATCTGAAGAATACACACAATCCACCTTGTCAGCGGCATTACTCAGCGATGATAGCTTACCGCCCTCCGGAGGCTGGGATGGCTGACAAGCCAAGCGAGGACTTGGAGCTTCTCGACGCTGATGACGACGCCGATTTTGGATACGACTTTGACGACGAGCCTCCCCCGCCTCTGCAGGAAATCGAATCGGACTCGGAGGACGAGGATGGATGGGGCCGTGACCCCGGATGGGAACCTCCCGTTCTTGATGCCATGGACATTGATATCACACCAATCCGAATGGATGGTGATGATGCCGCCCCTCCCGCCGCGCAGCCCACAGCCCCCTCCGAGCGCTTCGTCCAGAAGCCATATGTTACCCCTTTCGGAGGCCGGGCTGGCGCTCCCGTTGCGAATAAAACCCAGACGCCAGCCTATACGGCGTACAAGAGCGCCTTAAACGCGATTGACGACGGCAATCCATGGGCTCCGTTTCAGTCACGTATGGATTGGGAGGTCGCCCAGTGGGCAAAGTTGAGAGGCTCGACATCTACTGCGTTCACCGACTTGCTGGGGATCGAGGGTGTAAGTTTCTTTATATACTTCGGCATGAAGGTGTTCACATAAAATTCGACAGGTTGGCGAGGCGTTAGGACTGTCTTACTCAAACTCACGCGAGCTTAACGACATCATTGACAATGTTATGCCGAAAGGTCGTCCCGTTTTCAAGCGTCAAGAAATTGTGATTGGGGGTGAAGCGTTCGACGTATACTTCCGCCCTATCCTCGACTGTGTGAAGGCGCTGTACGGCGACCCCGAATTTACACAAGACCTTTTGTTCACGCCCGAGCGCCACTTCAGTGACGCTAACAAAACTCAACGGCTGTTTCACGATTTGCATACTGGTAAGTGGTGGTGGTCGACCCAGGTACAAACACTTCAGTATCTGCTCCATTCATAATGACTTATGCATTCTTTTGTAGAAAAGCCTCGAGAAACAAACCCCCGGTGCGACGATTGTCCCGGTCATCATCTCGACGGATAAGACACAAGTCACTCTGTTCCGCAACAAGTCGGCGTACCCGGTGTACATGACCATCGGTAATATCCCAAAGGAAATTCGCCGTAAGCCTTCTCAGCAGGCATATATGATTATTGGGTACATTCCGACCGCTCGTCTCGAGCACATCAAAGTCGCAGCCGCACGCCGCCGAGCCCTCTCGAATTTATACCACGCCTATGCGCAAAATACTCGCGCCGCTCCGTGCGCCAGGACTCGATGGTATCGAGATGGCAAGCGGTGATGGAGTGGTGCGCCGCTGCCATCCGATTCTGGCCGTCTTTGCCGGGGATTATCCCGAGCAAACGCTGGCTGCGGGTGTCAAGGCTGGCGAGTGTCCGACCTGTCCACAACCACGGGATGAACTGGGGAATCTGGAGGATGTGTATGAAGTGCGAGATCTTGATGCCGTTCTTGCAGCATTGGCGAAGGCGGAGGGCAATGCCACAGAATTCACGCGCGCCTGCACCGCCGCCGGAATCAAACCAATCCACAAACCGTTCTGGGAGGACCTACCTTTCGTGAACATATTCCTCTCGATTACTCCCGATATCCTGCATCAACTCTACCAGGGTGTCATCAAACATGTTATCTCGTGGGTCAAAGAGGCGTATGGTGCAGTCGAAATCGACGCGCGCTGTCGTCGCCTCCCTCCCAACCACAACACGCGACTTTTTCTCAAGGGGATCACCTCTCTTTCTCGTCTGTCAGGGACCGAACACGGGCAGATCTGCCGCATTTTGCTTGGGCTCATTGTAGATCTGCCGCTACCGGGAGGGCTTTCACCTCTTCGTCTAGTGCATGCCGTCCGCGCGGCGCTCGACTTCTTATTTCATTCCCAATTCCCCATTCACTCCACCATTACTATCGACAAGCTCAACAGCTTCCTCAAACGCTTTCATGAAAACAAGTCAATATTCATCACTCTGGGTATCCGGGTTCATTTCAACATACCCAAGCTCCACAACATCTCGCATTACACCCTATTCATTGAGCTCTTTGGCACTCTGGACAATTTCAACACCGAAACCACCGAGCGTCTACATATCGACTTCACTAAGGACGCCTACCGTGCCAGTAACCGCAAAGACGAGTACCTCCAAATGACGCTCTGGATCGAGCGTCGTGAGAAGGTCCTCCGTCACGCGAAGTTTGTGCGCTGGCGTCGTCTTGGATGCCCATCACATGCGGCGAGGAGTAGCGCGTGGACCGCGCTAGAGATCATCCGCCATCCGCATCTGCAGATGACAAAGTGGCCATCCGTCTATGGCGTGTCGTTGACTGCGTTGGTGAACAAGTACGGTGCCCGAGAGTTCCGGGAAGCCTTTGCTCGCTTCGTGGTTGGCTTTTGCAATCCCCGACTGACCACTCGTCAAATTGAACACGAAGCGGCCAATTTTTCCCTTCCATTCCAGTCTCTTTCCGTGTATCACAAAATCAAGGTGTGGAATGAAGATCCGTTTGGACGAGAATTCAGCAACGACATTATGGACGTCATACATGCGAGGCCTGGGTACACTGACAAACACGGCCGTCTTGTGGGTGGCCGTTTCGACACCGTTCTCGCAAACGAAGGAATGGGTGAGCATATGGGTGTTAAAGGTATGTTATTCTCATACTATTCTATTGGTTTTTTCCAATGACCTTTCCATCAAGGCTATCGTGTGGGTCAGGTCCGCGTCGCATTCACCCTTACAAATACGGCCTGGGATCTGGTCTTCCCCGTGGGCTCCCCACAGCCACCGAAGCATCTGGTGTATGTTGAATGGTTTTCCAAATTTCCCAACTCACCCGACCCCAACCACGGAATGTATTCCATTTCGCGCCCGAGCGGGGGGGGTCCCACGAGCATTATCCCTGTGGAGAATGTGCGTCGAAGCGTACATCTCTTTCCTCGCTTCGGAGCAGTGGCACCGCGGGAATGGACCAGTGCCAATGTACTCGAGCGCTGCGAGAAGTTTTATTTGAGTACCTGGTCAGATAGACACGCATATGTAACTATGGTCTAAGTAACGTAGAGCGTTTGATAACCATCGTGAATGCCAAGAGCTGCCATGAATGTCCACATTGTCGAAGATTGTCGATCACTATTTGATTGTTGCCAATTGGTGACATTCTCCCACAAATTGCCGAATCCGGTTTTTCCTGATGGTTGCGGTAGAGATGGTCTTGCTTTTTGCTTGTCAACTTCCATTGCACAAGCTAAATGTTGGGTAGTGTTTTCGCTGCAAGCTTCACAACGGGACAACGGACGTCATGGCTGGTGAGTACCAATTTTCGTGCATGTCCTCAGGGTCTCGACAAGGTTCTCAATCACTCTAGTGTCTAGTTCGACAAGCCGTGCCTCCATCATGGCTTGGGCGACCTTCCAACCTCGTTCGATCCGAGGTGACACTCTTCGGGAAATAGTCGCACCCTTTTTGTCCAACCACGGACAACTCCACCTCTCGACAGCCCCGCTTCCGAGCAGAAGAATTTGGTTCTAATTCTCCTCGTATGCTTACACCCACGCATCTGCTCTTCCCTTCATATTCAGCTAGCGGGTATCAACCACCGACTTCTGGCCGCACCATCGTCGAACTATCCCAGGTCTTCTGTGCAACTCTGAAGTTGTCCGTTCGATCCGGCACTGGACAATCGTAGCCTAAAATGGTAATCCTTTTTTTTTTGGCGCTCAGTCACCATGAATCTGACCGAACACCCGCTTCACAGCGTCTGGCTGCCCACAGTATCCGCTTGCCTGAGTTCAAGATGCGAGTTGCAAGCTTCGACCGGTGTATACATCCCGTGCTCAAGAGCTCTGAGTAAAACATTCCGTGAGCGGGAGTGCTTACTGACCGGATGATGTCGAGTCTCGACGCACCTCCCAAGATTCCCTGTTCGACTCGGGGTGGGACGATGTCTCCTTGGCAGGCTCTTTTTGAATCCCTTCTCCACTTCATGAGGCCATGCGTCGCCATCACATTTTTTGCTTCCAGCCTGCATGTTCCCAACAGTGTCAACGATTCCACGTTCTCAATTTGTCACGTTCACAGCGTCCAGTTGGACGAGCCGCGCCTCTGAGCTCGATTCCCGACTTATCTCGTTCGATCCGAGGCAACACTTTCAGTCGCTGGTTCTTGCCTCGTTTTTTGCAACCACAGACAAGGTACAACTTCACCGGTGCAAAATTCGCTTTCCACGGCTCACGGTACATAATGCTCGCTCATCATCTTTCGAAATGCTCTCTCTCTCTCTCTCCACCTGCTTCTAGATGAACTCAATGACCCACCTGTAGCCGCACCGTCGTCGAACTGAACTGTCCCAGTTCTTCTCTGTCACTCGAAAGCTATCCGTTCGATTCGGGGCGGGACATGATACTGTTCGAGGCATCGTCCTCTTTCGCCCACTAGCCAGTAATCTGACGGAGACACCGAACTCAAGCGGCTGCCTGGGCTCATGAAGCTGTAGGTTGCAAGATTCCAGACACCCCGTTCGATTCGGCACTGGGAAATAGAAACTGAAAGATGTCGGTTTTTTTATCCCTGCATCTGAAACTGCAGGTCATGCTCGCCTGCTCGTTCTCGAATCTCGTTTGGTCTCTCTGTGAGCTTGTGCACGCTCTGGGCTTCAATGACACCCTCCTTCGAGTCAAATATCTGTTGGCTGTATTTTTTCAAAGCGTCAAGTTGCAATCAAGAGTCTACGTGGGTTCGGCACAACGCAAGATTCTCAGACGTCTCGTTCAATTCGGGGCTGGGCGTTGCAGCTCCATCGATCCATTATTTTCCCCCTGCATCTGGAAGCACTGCCAGGCGGTGTTCTATTGACTGTGTCTTTGTGAGTCATTTCAAGTTCCTTTTTCTCGTCCTCAGTCGCGAGTCGTGATATTAATGCTTCAAAATGGTTTGCTGCAGTTTCCCCGGTGCCTACGAGTTATGTCGCCAACACCGACGTCGACACGCCCACCGCCCGTCTCCAACAGCCAGCAGTATGCGGGCTCAAGTGACGTCCCGTTCGATTCGGGGCCGGGTGTTGGTTGGGGTCAGCTTCTCTTTTTCAAAGTTTACTTCTCTGTGTCCCTGTCTGTACAAGTTCTGCCAGGGAATCGAACGTCCCATAGTACGATCCCAAACCTTATGAAGTTTTCTCTGTCCGTTCAATTCGGGCTGGGTATATGCATTTGAAAGCCACCCACCCTCTTTTGCAGCATTTACATCGACTGAAACTCCTGGACCGCAGGCTGCAAGATACATCGAGTCGCATGTAGGTGACTAGGTCTGCGCCAGGCAACAACGTTGTCTTCGGTAACTTTACACCAACGGGACGTGAGATCAAGGCATTTGATCGAGCCCAAAATCTCGTTTGATTCATTACGGGGCTTGGGTGGATGCACCAACATCTGAACTTTCTCATCTCGTCGCTGTCGCATCCGAGTTCGCAATCATTGTTGTCCACGTCGAAGCAGGTCGTTGCCCAGCTGAGACTTGAAGAAAGCTCTTCCGGTCCCGTTCGAATCGAGGCTGGACAGACTGGTTAATTCTTGAGATGTCTTTTTTGTGGTGATTCAAGGTGGTGGTTATATCTGAGACTGTCCAGAACCCTCAGGTAACATTTCTCCACACGCGATGGAAGCTCTTCAGACGTCCCAGTCGATTCAGGAACGTGAAAGATTTCGGGAACTGCTGTAAACTCGTTCTCCTTCCCTTTTTCCCGGCGCGGTGCGCGCCCAGCGAATATAAGATTTATTATAGGGAGCTGATGCTGGTCTCTCGTGAGTCGTCCGAGATGTAACAACAATACATATGTTCGTGTAACTTTACAACACATAGCGGCAACAGATTTGATTTTTTGAACTCTGCAGTACTCGGTTCAAACCAACTCCGAGTCCTTGGGTGAAGAATTTCCAGCCCCCTGTATGATTCATCAATATCCGAGTCCGGACCAGAGAACTGAGAAAATCCAGAACGTTTGGACTTACGCCCATGACCTTCATCTCAACACCCTCCTCCACACTGTTGTCCGAGAATACCTCACGCGTGATGGTGACAACTCCCAGTTTATTGGGCTCGATGGGTGCTGTGGCACCATGAGTGAATTGAGGGGTTGAGATGAATGCTTCATGCGATCTATCCATCCCGCGACCACCCATGATTTTGAGGCGGGAGTTCAAGATGGTCAGAGTTGCAATAGAATATAGTTTCGGCAGTATTCCTCCCGTTGCTGCATAGTAGACGTGATTTGGAAGTGCAACATATAAGATCAGAGTGGCCAGTGCAACCAGAGCTACGAGGGTGAGGTGCAAAACACTTTCAATTTGGCACAAATGCCTACCTGTCATTGTCCCAGTCTCAATTATCAATCTGATGAGCCTCGAGATGATCTCTTGAGTCTCCCGAAAACCGGTATCATATCTTGTCAGCTAGAAACCATGTCAAATAATTTTGGAACCGGAAGAGCTGAAGCTGACATAGTATATCATCCATCCAGCGATGAGAATATCTGTGACTGCTGACCCTGCGAGCCAGATCTGATAGAGAAATAGTCAGTCCTGGGTTCTGGGATGATGGCTTATCACACCCCAGTGACATATGAGTTATGAGCGTTTTGAAGACCCAAGACATCGCTAACTTAGCATGGAAGTCAATCCAAGAATGTGGAAATGGGTGGATGTAGACCCCGTACTCTGAGAATTAAAGGCCCCGAACACAATTCCGCAAATGCAGCTGGTCACTGAAATCTATTGGCAAGAGAATAGCATCAACACAACCGAATTTCATAGGGAAGTGGATCATCTTACCATCAAAATCACACAAGGAACTATCCACGCGTCTGAGAGCCTCCGGATACGGTATGCATAGAATGATTGAGCAGCAAAACCACCTGTGGGATAAATAAGGTCATAATTAAGGATGCATGCAAATAAGATTTACTGAGACTAGCCATAATGGGTACCATGTACCCAGTTGGATGTGTCTTGAGAACAGAGGAAATGTTGGAAAATCCGGGTCCATATATTGTGAATGCATCGTGAATCATAACACCTGTCATGACCAACTGGACAACATATATTCCATAGACAAGAGCCTTGGTCAACCTCCGGTCATTAGGAAATGCCTGGTAGTAAAGATCTGCTCTGGGTTAAACTCACCGTCTGTGCAAATACAGCTCAGGACACTCACAGATTTGCACACTCAAGCAACCAAAGAGTGCGAGATCCATGAGAAACAAGAGAATCTAAATCAACACAGTTCCCTTCAGTGTGTCATTGCACAGGATTTTCCAGAAACGCACCAGTGTATCCGCTCTGTGCCGACAGAATCAATCTAGTATCGTTGAGGAGAGGAAAGAGGTCACCGACGTCTGTATCGCAACTGCAGGAACAGAGAACGAACCATCCACTGCAGGCGCCATTGTGGGGGGAGTCATTTCGAATCTCCATGACCCCATACCTGGAACATTTATGTTGATTTGGAGTGATCCCACGATAAATATTCATGGGAAGTACCGACCAGGATACAGCCTGTGCAAAGAACTCCCAGCGTCATACCATGTTACTTTTGCATGAGAATAGCCAGCACGAGTTTGGAATTCTGGATGGCATCCCGTTCAAGCTCAGCATAGAGGAGAAAGTAACCACCGGATCCAAGTCTTTGAGATATGCACAGAGTTTGCACAGGCCCTTCTCGGACCTCTTGATGGCGGCGCTCAAAACGAGGAGGGTCCCATGGAGAAGGTATACGAGGACATCCGGGTCGCGCCGACTCTCCTCATGAATCAATGATTTTGGCCGTGAGCGGATTGGATGGATGGGATCCCAGTGGAAGCTGGCGGAGCCGGGAGAATCGAATGCTTCAGGTGGACAGTTTTGAACGAAAGCTCCCTCCAGCTCCAAAGTATTACAAGGTAGCTGGCGTAGTTTTCCACTCGAGCAATGACAAGATGATCCTGGTACCCTGGCTCCAGCGCTGCGAATTTCCCCAGAAATCGGCTGCAGTTTCAAGTCGGTATGTGACCATTCCAGATTGGCCCGGCGGGAAGCCATCCTAAGGATTCCAGATACACACGCGCCGTACTACCATGTTACCAGAAGCCATCCAGGAACGGGCGCCACACGGCGATCCTGAGAGGGAGTCAAAGAGGCCATGGAGTGCAACCGTCAGGCTCTCGTTCGTCTTCTCCGGGTATTATGGTCCTTGGGTCATCTTGGTGTGTCTCCAACGAAAGGATTGGCGGTACCCACACACTTTCCAGAAGTCACTGTGTCGGTATTTATTGCCCATCCCAGATATAGTCACGCGCGTGACCCATAGCGGCCCATAACCATCCAAGAAGAGCGGATGATACCAGTAACTACAAGCCAGTTCCGTGGGTGGTCGACGGTCGTAAGTAGTCACCTGGAGCTCGAAGCGCCGGCGGTCTTGGTGGTAGTTGCGGAGCAAGATCGGGTTTAATTCGGATGCCATCAATCACTTGTTCTCACACTAGGTCATGGCTTAACACTATCGACGTACGGGGAAAACGTACCCTACTCGACACAGTACGGTAAATTGACGCTCGGTAACGGTGTATCGTGTACAGCAGCCAATATCGGCAGTCGGATGGTGTGTACGCATGTGATGTGGGTGATCGAAAGAAGAGTGATGAGAAAAAGGGTACTCGTACATAGCTAACAACCTGCAAGCTTCAAGCTCGGCGCGACCTGTGCTCCGTGCGAGCTGTTGCTGCGGGGCGACACCCTGGCGAGGGGCGACTTGCCAATGTTCGAGTGCGTAGAGGCGCGAGTGTGAGCCTTGAGCGCGAGCGGCAGCGAGTCGGAGAGGATCGAAGGCGCGGAGTGGCCAGAGTCACCGGAGGCTGACGAGGAAGGCGCAGCGGGCTGCCTGTCGAGCATACGCGGGGAGACATCTGCTGCATCGGCATGGAGAAGGGCGAAGACGAAGCGGGGCCTGTCGTAATATTAGACGACATGCCCGATCGAAGAGGAGTAAAAAGACGTACTACCGAAGATGCTGGAGGGGAAGAGGGGGCGGGGGTTCCGGGATAGGCAAATGGGGTCTCTTGGACGGGAGCGAAGAGGTAGTCACCACCGTCGTCCTCTGCATCATTGTCGCTGTGCTGGCCAGAGGTGGATCGGTGCGCTTCTGGGATGAGCGGATTAGCAAGAGAAAAATGAGGGGGAGGAAGAGAGGAAGAGAGAAAAGGCGGGAAAGGGAAGTAGGGAGACGAAGCCGAGAGCCGAGAAAGAAGGTAGATAGAAGGAAGGTGAGGGCGAGTAGAAGTGAGTGGCAGAAGGTAAGATAAGAGACCGGGGAAGAGAAGGGTGAGGATGAATGGAGGAGGGTAGGACAAAGTAGGACATCGAGAAGGCAAGAAGAAGCAAATGGAAGAGAAAGACGACGAGGTCACGTGGCAAGCATGCGAAGGGGAAGGTAATAGTGCAGGTGCCACGAGGAAAGGGATGGAGGGTGTGGAGCAGGGAAAGGAAGCAAGGAAGACAATAAGCAAGGACGGGAGAGAGAAGCGAATGACTCACAACCAAACCCCAAAGACCGCATCGTGGCTCCTCCCATCCCTAACCATTGTTACCAACCCTCCGTCGACGAAATTCCTCCGGCATAAGCGTAAGCGGGCCCGCAGTATGGCGGTCAGCATTGATGCCTGTGGCACTCTCAGCATCAAGAAATTCAGATCAGATGCAGCGAAGAAACTCACCAGGCGGCAAGGTCGCCGTAAGTGGAATCCGCGTGGAACGCGGGCAAGGCGCGGGATTAAACCGAGCCAGAGAGCGAGACACCGGGGTGCGCAGTGTCTGCAAAGCTGGCAGCTGGTGAGCCCCTCTCGTAGGGCAACGGGAGCCAACCTCAGAGCCCGGGGAGGCGCGGGAGACGTCCTCAGGCACTCTCGACATTGCTGGTGGGACGGCACAGGCCTTGAAGTTGCTTTTGCGGGTGGTGATTATGCGCGGGCCTACAGTTTCGGTGGTGGTAGACAGCATGCGGGATATCTTGTGGAAGATCCGACGCGAATGGCGAATGGCTGCATGCTTCTTTCCCGGGGAGTGCGAAGTGACACCGCTGGCCGTGCGGCAGATTCAAATGAGCGAGGTGGTGCCATCATTGGATGCCTGGTACATCAATGGGCTCGGAGGGTACAGCAGGAACGATGGTGACTTGGAGCGTAGTTCTCTTGCAATGGCGAGCCGAGGCCTTCGAGGGTGCGGATGATTTTACGGGTGATTTCCTTGGATACTGCGTCGCGTGATCGGCTGACAGAGGCGTCGGGGAGGAGTTGGCTGGCGAGCAGAAGTCATGAGCGGGAGAGAGAATCCTTGTTTGGTTAGGCTGTGAATCTGATATCCATCCTCTGCTTAGTCAGACGGCCCAAATTCAAACGACCACGCAAGCGAACGCTAGCCCCCGGCGGAGAAAATTTCCTGGTTTCTCTTCTCCCCCGTCGAGCTGGACGTTGGACGTTGGACGTTGGACCCGCTCGGCCTCTGAATCAGGGAAACTGAGTCAGGACGGCATCAGCTCCTGATCGGAGGACACAAGTCCGACCACCGCCAAGCAGCCACTTACCAGCCCGCGTTCTCGACTTACCGCTTTTCAACGAAAACGTCAAGATAGGACCTAATTCACTCGCCGGACCTCAAGAATCGATGGATATCTCAGAGTCGGAGCCTTGACTTCCGATGCGTGTACGCCACAATCGCCAACGTACCTGTTCGATTCGGGGTTGGGAGACTTGTTCAGGCATGTTGGAATCACTTTTTCTCCTATACATCTGGAGGCAGCGAATTATGCACCCCATCCGACCGTCGACGATGAGGTGCTTTTCTACTTCAAACGTTCGTAAGTCGGCGGTCTATGCACACCTCCTCCTTTCACCCCCAAGGAATTAATCATCCTGTCCGCAGAAGTATGCACTGACACACCGGATCTACAGATGCGACTGGGACTTCCCCCAAGATCCCCTGTTCGAGTCGGGAATCGGGATAGGGCGATTGGTTTGTCGAATGTGTCTGTTTTGCCAAGTTCGACCAAGCTAATGTTGGGTAGTGTTTTCGCTGCAAGCTTCACAATGGGACAGCGTATGTCATGGGCTGGTAAGTGATTTCTCACGTGTCCTAACGGTGTCGACGAGGTTCTCAACCACTCATAATCGTACACAGCGTCTAGTCCGACAAGCCGTGCCTCCATCATGGCTAGGGCGACTTTCCAACCTCGTTCGATCCGAGGTGACACTCTTGCCCGTAAGAAAAGGTTGCATCTGCTTTTGGTCCAACCACGGACAACTCCACATTTTGACAGCCCTGTTCCCGAGCTAAGCCAAATCGTTTAGTCCTAATCCATGCTTATGCTCCCCATTTCTCGAAATACTCCCTGCTGTTCCTAGCGGGAATCAACCATTCACCTCTGGCCGCACCATCGTCGAACTCTCCCAGGTCTTCTGTGCAACTCTGAAGCTGTCCGTCCGACAGTTTGGGGCTGGAAAATGTTTGAGTGTGCAATTTTTTGCAATCCTTCGCCATGAATCTGACCGGACACCCGCCTCACAGCGTCTGGTTGCCCACAGTATCCGCTTGCCTGGGTTCATTTAACTTCAACGGTCAAGGTGCAAGCTTGAATCTATCCCGCTCTCAAAAAGCTCCAAGCAAAACATCCCGTCTGCGGGAGTGCTTACTGACCGGATTATGTGCGTGCACTTCCCAAGATTCCCTGTTCAACTCGGGGTAGGGCGATGGCTTTGTTGTTGGCGGGAAGGCTCTTTTTGAATCGCTTCTCAACTTCAACGCTCTGTGATTTTTCGGTGCAACGGAGAACATGCGGGGTCATAGGTCGCCATCAACGATTGGACGTTCTCAATTCCCCGTACACGTTCACAGTGTCTAGTTGCATGATCCGCGCCCGTGAGCTTGATTCCTGACTTCAATCTCGTTCAATCCGAGGCAACACTTTCAGCAGTCCTTGCCTCGTTTTTCCAACCACGGACAAGTTACAACTTCACCGGTGCAAAATTCGCATTCCAGACTTCCTCGCGGTACTATGCTCGCTCGTCTCTTTCGAAGTGCTCTCTCTCGCTTCCTTCTAGAACTCAACCACCGACCTGTGGCCGTACCATCGTCCAACTGAACTGTCCCAGTTCTTCTCTGCCAGCTTCCTTTTTACACCCACTAGCCAGTAATCTGACGGAGACACCGAGCTCACAGCGGCTACCTGGGGTCAAGTTGCAAGTTGCAAGATTCTCCGACACCCCGTTCGATTCGGCGCGGGGCAATGAAAAATAGGATAATGTCGCTTTTTTTAATCCCTGCATCCGAAGGAGCTGGAGCTCCTCAATATGAGCCATCTCATTCGCGGAGAATCGTGGAGTCACTGCGTTTTGCGAAATCTGGTCACCCCCGTGGCCAGGTAGGATAGTTGAGATAGCCCTACCAATCCAGTGTTCTTGCCCGCCTATCCCGGTTTCCTAGCCACACGGAAGACAGATGGAAAATCACCCGATCTGTCCAGGTGTGGCCAGCTGATCTAGCACACCTAGTCGTTACCCTGGACAACTCAGATGTCTTTGCACCTATCCCAGGCATGGCTTTCCTCCCTATCCCTCCCGTGGCTTCTTGGGCCAACTCGGGTACGGCTCATTATAAGAACCCTTCGGTAGGCGTTCGGACTGGACAAGTTCTCGTCTCAGCTCCCCCCGCATGCTTCCCGGATCCATGTTTCCTCCCGGGGTAAGTCTCATCCGGTACGTTGTTTTCGTACGCGGGGCTACAAGCTGGCGTAACCGTCGGCCTGGGTAAGTCCATTACTTATTCGAGCGGCACCACTTCAAGACTCAAGTCGGGTGGTAGCATGTACTTCAAATTCGGGCTTCGCATCCAGCGCCGATGATGCTTTTAATGTGTCCTCTATGGGTGTTCCGCACTATAGGTACATAGTAGTTTCTGTTTAAATAGATTCCATTCGTAAAATTTGTCACTGCCCGTGCCATGGGCCCCATTTGAATGAACTTTCCATTGAAAATGCTTGGCTGTTCAATCTGGTCCGCAGCGAATTTGCACGGGGATTGTTGGAGGATTGTGGTTCTGTTCCATAATCTAGCCAGTCTGGCTATGCGTGGCCAGCCAATCTGTACATGCTGTGGCTATTCTACCTGTCCACATGTGGCCAGATGCGGGACTTTTTTACCTATTATTCGGTCTGTTCACCCATGGATCATCAAACTGTCCTTGCGGTGGACAGACGGGCTTCTTCAATGATCCACTACGCTATCCGCACCATGGCGAGATTTCACAAAACGCAGTGAGTGTAAGTACTCTTCGGCCTGGCGGGCCAATGATCACGCCGCTCGCGAACTTATTGGGGCGTCAGCGGAGATGCTCGCCGCCCTGCGATGACTTGCTGCCGGCGGTTGGACTCGGATATCCAGATTAACTCCGCGAGCCGGGATTATATGGCTCCTCGGTGAGTCCCGTTTTAAACCGCAACAGGACCAAGTATTCAAAAGATTCACAGGTAGTCGGAGAAGTAAATAGAACCGCCGGCGATGCCATTTTTCAGAGGAAAGACAGAATACAAGAAAAGTTACACAAGCATGCAAGGAGAGTCCAGAACTACAACACATCACCCTCCGCCCTCAGTCCAACCTCGGCTCCTCCTCAGCTAGCGCGAACTCCCGGCCCTGTAGACGCGGCTCCTCCTCCGATATGGCGAACTCCCTTCCCTCCAAGCGTGGCTCCTCCTCCGAGATGGCGAACTCCCTTCCCTCCAAGCGTGGCTCCTCCTCAGCTATCGCAAACTCCCGTCCGTCCAGCCTGGGCTCCTCCTCAGCTATCGCAAACTCCCTTCCCTCCAAGCGCGGCTCCTCCCCAGCTATCGCAAACTCCCGTCCGTCCAACCTGGGCTCCTCCTCAGCTATCGCGAACTCCCTTCCCTCCAAGCGCGGCTCCTCCTCAGCTATCGCCAACTCCCTTCCCTCCAAGCGCGGCTCCTCCTCAGCTATCGCAAACTCCCGGCCCTGTAGACGCGGCTCCTCCTCCGATATGGCAAATTCCCGGCCCTCCAACCTGGGCTCCTCTTCAGCGATAGCGAAATCGCGTCCCTGCAAACGGGGTTCTTCCTCGGCCATCGCGAACGCCCGGCGCACTAGATCTACCGAATATGAGCATGTGCGATGCTGGGGCCTGTAAAACCACGTACTGGAAGCGGGGGTGGGGATGGCCACGGCCGGGGCGAGGAGACAGGCAATGGCGAGGAGGGGTGTGATTTGGACCATGGTACCTGGTGTGCTGGGGAGAGGGAGGGATAATCTGAATTTCAAGTCGCCACAGCGCCGGTATATATACCCCGAGTCCCCGACCGAACGAATCATTCCGCGTTATCTCGAAGAATTTTGATTCATTATTTTTGCCGGTCGGTACCCTTCGGTACCATGCGCGTACGATCAAGGCTGTGGGTCATTCCATTATTGTCGGCGGACGGGCTGTGGTTTGCTGTAGGCTGTAGCGATCGAACCGTGGGGCAATGCCGAGCCGGTGAGAACGGCGCCCACGACCATTCAGCGCCCGTACCCCTTCCAGAACCCAGGAGGAAAAAAGAAGAACGCGAACTGAGATTGTATCGGGCACGAGGTGTAATTTGTTTGATGCAGAAAAATCATTTGAATACGGTGGCAATACGGTGGAAGAAGTCGTAAGCCGTTAAGCGAAGGTGATGCGATGTGGCCGTTGTTTGCAGTGTTACATGTTATATTGGATGCGCGGTGAATCCAGCCTTGTCGTCGATGCCCTCAATCCTTCACTGTGTCGCTCTGCTCCTCGGCATCAGCGCAACGCTCAATGTCATAACATTATATCGTCTACGACGCACCCGTAAGCAAGCTACTCGTGAGGACGGAACTTGCATCTCACACGTACACTTTCCAGCATCCAGGTCGTCCTTGAATATCGACGAACATCCCCTCGACTCCGAACTACCGCTCCCCATTGGGGCCGCCACTCTCGAATTCATATTCGGCAAGCACTACGACATTGCCGACTCCACGGCCTGGGCAACCCTCTTTCCCCACCCGGAGCACGGCGGCCGCGTCAGATTGGAGGACAAGGAATTCGACGTCGGGATGTACACGGATCTCAAGTGTCTCGACGTTATACGCAGTGCTTACGTCCGGATGCGCAGCGGGGCGCAGGTGCGCGACGAGGCTGCCGAGGCGTGCTTGGGGCATATTCGACAAGCCATACTGTGTACGGCGGATATCACGTTGGAGCCGACGAAGATTCACTGTACGGAGGACGGCGAGTGCCCATTGAAGGGTGCGACAGCGTCGGGCGAGTATTTGGATCATCGGTGTCGCGACTGGACGCAGGTCAGGCAGTTTGTGGAAGATAATCAGGCGGGCTGGAGTATCAAAGATTCATAGATTTCTGTTCTATGTACAAACTTGCTGTGGATGATTGGTTCAAGGAACAAACGAAGAATGAACGCCAACTCACTTTATTCGGGTTTGTGCGAATTGTCGGCGACGCCACTGACGAACCACCTGCCATCCTGCTTGGCAAAACTCCAGATATCCGTACCCTCGTGGTCCAGAACGTTGTCGATGTAAAACTCGTAGGGCGTCCAAGCCATGGCGAGGTCGCGATCCACAAAGATCGTAGGCTGGCCCGAGATGATTTCCGATATTTCTTTTGGGTGGTCAAAAGGGATGCGTTCCACCACGCCGCCGAGGGTAGTGAAAATCGGGGCGCCGTTGCGGAGGAGGGTGGCACCGCCGGATGGGAGAATTTGTGCTAGCATCGACTCTTTGTCTCGGGCGCCGATGCCTGCGAGAAACTTTTCGGCGACGGCCAAAACTGCGAGCTGTTCCTCGGAAAAGCCAGCGGTGCTGTATCGCGAGGTCGACATTGGTGGCGGAGGCAGTGGAAGGAGGGAACAAGGTTCTGAGTCAGGTGATGTTGACTATTTTGGAATGATTCACATCGTTCGACGTTGGTCTCGTCCTTTCTTCTTCTTCGATGGACTTTTGGAAGTTCTGCCTGTGTGCTTCATCTTTGTTCGCGCCCTGCATTCATTTTTATCGCACAGCCATCAAAAAAATTCAGATGATTATCCAAGCGGGGATCGCCCAGCCTTTTTGCTCCCGAGACGCATCTTCCCTTTCTTCCAAGCGACGATGCCTAAACCTACTCTGCTATCTGTGCTCGTCGGTCTGACCGCCCTTTCGACGGCCCTCAACTTGTGGCTCGTTCGCCAGGTCCGCGAAGCCGCCTCTGAGCACTCGGTACACAACATCGGTAAGGAACATTCTCAACGCGAAACAACCTCTCTAAACTCAAATTCAATCCAGATTACCCCTACGAGCCCCGAGAACTCCCAGGCTCCTTCCCCTCTGCCGCCCTCACCTTCGCCGTCCCCGACACCGAATACCCTTTACGCGACGACGAGAGCTGGGCATCCACCGTCCCCCCTCAACGCGGTTTCATCCGCCTCGGCTCCTCCGGGCGCCCATGGTCTGTCTCAGCCTACCACCAAGCCCACTGCGTCAACGGAATCCGTTTCTCCTACGTTTCCGCCCGAGATGGGCTGTTCAAGACGGAAGAGAGCCGAGCGCATGCGTTTGGGCATGTGAATCATTGCTTTGATGTGTTGAGGCAGAGCATTTTGTGTAGGGCGGATACGACTTTGGTTGAGGTGCCGGGCGGGGAGCAGACGAGGAGATGTCGGGATTGGACGCGGGTGAGGGAGTTCATCGACGAGAATCACGAGTTTTGGAGGGATGTTCCATTCGTTATGACGAATAGTTCCAGTACCACGTAGGGTGAGCCAGAACCGCACTCCGAGTCGACCGAGAAAATTATGACTGATGACGATTCCAGGCTGTAGACCTTCTCTCCGTGTTTTCCAGAATCGAGATAACTACAACTCCATTTGGCTGATTGGCTCGTGATAAGTTGACTCGGACTGAGATGCGAGCGCTCCCTGCCGTCATCCAGATCTTGGATTGCCGATTCCTAATTATCGCGGGATACCGCATGGTTGCAGTGCTTCCATTTTCCAATTGCAAGGCCTGTGCAGGCCACTGCCGACACGTATCAACCCCTCGTACAAAGACTCCCTCTCCATCGTCGCGCACCCGAACCCAGCATGCAGTCCTTCAAGTTCTGGTCCCGCCCAACCACATACGAGCCCGTCGCTCAAGACGAATTCAAACTCGAGCTCGAATCCCAATCCCCTTCAGCCTCTCACGCACGCGCCAATCAGAGCCCCTGGCTCCAACGCGCCCTCCTCCTTCTCGCGCTCTCCAACCTTCTCCTCGCATTCATTGCCTTGCTCTCCACGCGCGGGCTTTCTCGGAATTCGACCGCGCTGTGGCCCGTCAAGGGGAAGGATGTATCTGCCTTACCACGGCCTGACCCGTATATCGGCCTGCACCTGAATGTGGATTGAGTG
Organism: Roridomyces roridus; assembly: GCA_029378245.1. NCBI lineage: Eukaryota > Fungi > Basidiomycota > Agaricomycetes > Agaricales > Mycenaceae > Roridomyces > Roridomyces roridus. The sequence continues at coordinate 120,320 of JARKIF010000086.1, forward strand.
GGAGGGATGACTTGGGTCGTACGTCGTTCAATTTGGCTGGGTATGAGTCGAGTGCTGATGGTGATTAGACAAGGGTTGGCCGAGTTCATTTTGTAGGGCACTTAGGAGAACGAGAAGAGGTACCTGAAGGTCGGGGGTACGTCCAGGCTGTCACGGTCGCTCAGGCTGGCTCCGAGACGCGAGCTGGAATTAGGCCCTAGGCGCGTCAGGGCGGCATATGCCTTTATTGCCTGGTCCTTCTATGTATTGCTTGAGATTAGTTGCAGAAACGTCCGAGTCTCGTCCTTTTGTACGATTTCCCGGGGTTGAAAAAGAAAGGATGTCGCCCTGGATTATTTTCTGCTTCGAATCGAACGAGGGACTCGAGCATTGCACACTGCTCAGCTAAATGCATTGTATTCACACGCGCGTGTGTCGCCTGGTCCTTGTATGTTAGGTACCACCTGGTGCAACCCAGATTGAAAGCAGAAACATCTTATTTTTCTTTTGCACGAACGATCCGTGGTCGAGTCTCGTCCTTTTGTACGATTTTTCCGTGGTTGAAAACAAAGGGTACTTATCGCTCCTGATGTGTATTTTCTGCCTCGAATCGAACGAGGACTGGAGCATTGGATAAACGAACGCAGACTGAAGCAGAAACATCTCATCTTTCTTGAACGATCTGTGGTTGAAAAAATACGCCAACAGTGTCGTCATCATTGTCTGCCTCGAATCGAACGAGGTGCTTGGGATCTTGCAATTGGATATCGTGCTAGGCTACATAAATGTCTCCGTGTACCCTGGTACTCACAGAGCACGAAAGACGCTTTATCCCGCATCTTCCAGCTGGAACATCCCGGTGAACACGGTGTATCGTTCTCACCGTGATCGTCTGTACGTACTTGCGAACTTCGCCATTTTTCGGCACTGCGCGGGGTCTTCGCCATCTAGTTTTTCTCCGCCGCGCGCGGTCATGGCCTCCGACGGAAGTACGTTTCTTCCAGGGCGCTATGTACAGATATGTATAAGTAACCCAGGACGAAAATAAACAAGACGGGAGAATCACGTACTCACTTATATGGTCTAGACTCGTTGCTCGCTGCTAAATAAGGTGTGTGAGAAGACGATCGGCGTCGGGCGCTCAGAGCCCGCACGCAGCTTGCTGCAAAGGAGGAGTGTAATTGATGGAACATAAGGTTCAGGAAGACCAGGCCGTGCAGTCTCTGTGAAATGTCAGCCTGCCAAAATGGGTTGAGCCTGGTTGAGCCAAAAGGATTCCTTCATCGGCATGAGAAAATAACCTTCAAAATGCCGAGAACGGAAACAAATTGTTGATGGCTGATGGACGATCACTGCATTTCTCCTTTCTTGGTTGTTTCTTGGCAACTGCCAGCTCCACCTTCGGAATGCCATCGCGGAAAGAAACGAGAGGGACGAGACGTCCAGAAGCCTCTGGGTCCAGACAGCCTGTGTGCCTGGTGGCCCTGGCCCCACCTTCTCTTGAGTCCTTCTTCCCGTTTTCCCAAGTTTTTTCCCATCTTCTCATTGGGTTTCCATGCGGTCGCATCTGATGATTATTACCTCGCGTTTTTCCGGGTCAGATAAGCGTGCCTGCTCGCTAGCTGGCGTTACCCTCCCCGCTCCCATCGACCGTCGGTTCCTGCTCATGCCATGCCCCCCACGTACCCGGGCGAGATCAACTACGACCAGGCGACGTTCTTGGGGTTCGCGCTCGAGGCCATCTTTTACGGTGCGTCATCCAAACCTTTTCTTCCCGCTGGTAACTCAAATCAACTCACACGGCGCAGGAATAAACCTGGTTCTCGTCTCGATTGCGCTCGTCGTGCTGTGGGGGCGCAAGTCCTCGGGCCATGGCAACACCGTAATGATTTTGGTGACGTGTTGGATGTTCAGCCTGTGTACGACGCACTTTGGGCTGAATTTCAATAATGTGTACAACGGGACGGTGAGTCTGCACGCGATTCTTTTGGCAGTGGATGGGCTTTTGATTTCTTCGGGTCAGATGGTCCACATTAAGGAACATATCTCGGAGGAGACGCATCTTCTGGCGGGTGAGAGACACCCGCAATTCGTCGAGTTTCACCAAAGTAACCTCGATATGCAGGTGCCGATATGATTTTCAGCATCACCGACTGGTGCAGTCAGTTGATCCTGGTGAGCACCGCACGCACAGAAAGTCGCGGGCAGTCCGCTGAGTCTCTTCATACAGATTTATCGCTGCTACTTGGTGTGGGGCAGGAATATCTGGGTCGTCGTCCTACCCATCCTCATCTCGTTGGCCACCGTTTGTGCGTTGTCTCGATATCCTGAGGACCGTTCACTCATGTCTTCTCCCAGCTTGCGGCGTCGCTCTCATCGGATTGGTCCTCACCATCAGCCCCACCGCCGCGCAAGCCCCTGCAGCCATCGTCCCAATAGGCAAAGCCGGCTTCTCCCTCTCCCTCATCCTAAACTGCATCGTATCCGGGCTCATCGTCTATCGGATTTGGTACATCTCACGGCAAGTGGTCCCCCGCCTCGATTCCTCGATGCTGACTGCGCGCTCCAGAGAAAACCGCGTGCACGGCATCCTCAAGACCGACACCACCATCCAACGCGCGATCGGCATCATAGTCGAATCAGGGCTCCTCTTCCTTGCCATCCAACTCGTCTTCCTCGTCCTCTTTTCGATCAAGCACCCCGCGCAGGATCTAGCGGAACCTATTGCGACGCAGATTTATGTGCGTCTCTTCTTGAAGGATGAATGAAGAACAGCTGGCTGACTTGGGACTAACAGGGCATATCACCCACCCTCATCATCGTACGTGTAGGCCTCGGCGCGGCGTTCGACCCAAGCTCCGTGCCCGCCACCAACACCAGCCTGCGCTTCAGCTCGAGCGGTAGCGCAGGCGGAGGAGGCAAACGCCCACGCACCCCATCCAAGCTCTTCTTCCGCAGCTTCGGCACGGGCGGGATCACCTCTGGTATGACGGGCACGACGACGACGACGCAGGCGTCGGATTTCACGCGTACGACTGATCGGACGAGGACTGCCGGGCCGGGGGAGTATGAGCTGGAGATGCATTTGAATGAGGAGGGGGAGGACCTGGAGGAGGCTGCGCCTTCCATTCCCAAGGCCGCCTCCAGTCTTAGTTTGTCCAGAGTATGACGTTACTTACGATTTCCACAATACCCCTACATGCATGCTTTCTTGTAATATCACGGACTCCCTTGCTTTGGATTCAGAAAGTGTGATTAAATATGTACATTGTATGCGATTCGTCCGTTCGTCCGACCAAGTACACGAATTACAAATCTGTTTTTTGCTACAAGTATGCCTGAAAAATGCAAATGCAAGGAAGGAGGGCCATATGTAGATCCCGATGAGGGTAGGTAGGATGAGGCGGGAACAAATACAGAGGTGGGCGAGGAGGGGACTAGTGATGATGCAAAGTCATAAAGGTTACACGCCGAATAAGCCCAGCGCGTTCATGCCCGAGGAAACCTGATTCATATCGGGAGCAGGATGCGCAGGCTGCTGCTGCTGGTACGAATAGGGATAGGGGTACACATGCGGATGCGAGTAGGGATACACATGCGAGTGCACGTGCCCCATAGGAGGCGAGTGTATTCGCTGCGTGTGATTGCCACCCGTGTACCACGGTGGAGGAGACTGCATTCGAGCGCTCCAAGGCGGTGGTGGCGACATGCTCGCACCCGGATAAGTCCACCCTGGCGGTGGCAGTGGCGGTGGGGGCGGTGACATACTCGCACCGGGAAGATTCCACCCTGGCAATACGCGTTGCTCTGCAGCAGCCGTCGGCCCCGAAGCCAATACCGCCGGTGCAGTTATCGGCGTCATTCCGTTGGACATGAAGGACGCCACACTGTGCTGGATACCCGGGGGCACGAAGCCTCCTCCATGCCCATGTCCGTGATCAGCCTGCACGGAATCAGAATCCCGACCAGTCTTCCCCCACTTGGCCCGCTCCCTCTCCAGCCAGTCGTCGTCATCGTCAGAGCTATCCAGGTCGCTCTCACTCTCAGACTCCGTGTCCTCGTTAGACCGCCTCCGGTGCTTGACAGCAGACGCTCGCAACGCAGGCTGCGACTTTGTGCTCTTGAGCCACGGAATCCAGCTCGTGAGACGCCCCTGCTTTTTATCCTTGGCCGCCGTCTTCCACACCCCCTCGTCCCACTGCTCCCGCTGGTTAGGATCCCACTGCTGCTGCTCCACAACGAAAGAGTCTGCTGGGGCGGTCCACCGATTGGACCACGTCGCCGCGGGCGCCAGCGTCTTGCTCTTGCTCTTCTTCTTTTTCTTCTTCTTGGCAGGCGATATCGGGGGTGGGGGCGCGAAAGGCGTTGTCGTAGACAACATGCCTGCGGGCGGGAACGTATTCGCTCGCGGCGAATGGCCGGACGAAATAAAGGGAGAGGACCCGCGTGGGTCGCCACCCGGGAAGGAATAAAGCGGGGGCTGGTTATAAGGGTATCCAGGCCAACTCGACTGGCGCAGCGGCACCACGCCGCCACGCCCATCATCAGCGACGGCATTGGGGTCCCAACGGTTAACCTCGTCGACGACCTCAATCATCCTTCGCCGCATCTCCTTGATTCGCTCGGGGTCGTACCCCGCATAGTTCATGGCCCAGCACATCCCGAGCAACCAAATTTCTAACCGTGCGGGCGTCCAGTGGAGCTGCCGCGCCTGGGTCCCGCTGCGCAGGAGGATGCAAATATCCTCGCGATCAGCGGCATTGTACCGCACCATCTTGAGTGCCACGGCCCAAAATGGGGTGACGCTCACTACGGCCGATTAGGCGCCCATTTAGCAGAGCTAGATGGATAAGACGAACCGAGTTTCAGCAAGCCGTTGGGTGACGTGTAGACTGAAAGGGTATCGCCCGTTTGCAGAGAGGCTGCATGGATCGGATCGTATACCGTGCCAGATATCGGGCTGGGAATACTAGTCAGTTTGATCGGGCACGGCAAGGTGGATATCACGCACTCGGTAGCCATGGGTAATGCCACATCTGCATCGCTATTCATCCAATCTGCACCGAGGCCGAATTGAAGAGCTGTTTCTAGCGTACACTGCCTCAGACGGTCGTTAGCATCATGGACGCCGTAACGCGCGGACCACTCGGACGAAAATGATCGTGCGATGTAGTCGATATCCCGCGTTGTGCTCCGCTGTTTCGCGCGGCTGTCCGTGGCGGCTGTGAGAGCGGCCAGTTTCGCCAGCTCTTCGTTGAGTAGCATGACAGCGCCACCGTGGATGACGAGACGGATCTGGTGCCCGTTTGGGAAACGCGAGGCGAGGAGTGTGGAGAGGAAGTTGAGGACTTGGACGAGCCCGTCGCGATCGAGGGCGCGCATATTACGTGGGGGGACGTTGCTGACGCCACCGAGGGCGGAAGGTCCGGGTGCAGCATTGGGTGATGATTGATGGCGGGGATGAGGTGTAGACCGACGTGGTGGCGAGGGAGCTGCGAGCGCGCTGCTAAAGTCCGAGTGGCCATGAGTGGGTGATGGGAAGGGGTCCAATGGACTCAGAGGGGGATCACAGGTGCTGCGAGGGCGCTAAATGACGCTCCGGAGTGTCCGTACCACGGGGCATGCTGAGATGGCCAAGATGCAGGGAGAACAGACATTATGAGGGGAAACCAAGACTATTATCGTGGGCTTTTAAGCAGATAGAATTGACGTCCGCCGTGGACGTTGCTGTTCGTGGACCGGGCCCCACCGAATGCGTCTACAGTGCCTCGTGTTTCGCGCGTTGTATGATCGTCCACGGACCAGGAATGCCAAAGCAATGCTGGTCGGCCTACGCGCGATGGGTCCTAGGGAGGTCGGATAAGGAAGCAAGGAAGGCTCAAAGCGAGCACAAAGCAAGCTGAAAGAGCTTTGTGGGGCCGGCCAAATCCAATCACGGAAACAAAAAGGACTCCCAAACACGTGTTGCACTGCCTTGTCGCTTACCCGAACGGTCTCGAATACGCAGTTGAGTCGTAAGTATATTCTTTTCAAGGGCGCCTTTACTCAAGGAAAGCTGTTACAGTATGTCAAAACACCTGGTGTGCATTCGAAGCTGGAAAAAATAGAGCGAATTACAGCGGTGACTTTGTGGGTCAGTGGCGTCTTTGATTGGAATGGAGGACTTGCAAGTATAGGCCGCACGGGGTTTATACCGGTTCCTTTCAGGTTACCATAACGGATCGCGCAGCGGCAATAACCCTGGAAGAAAGAAATGCGCTGAACCTCGGAAACCGAAGTTACCGAACCAGCCGTAGGATCACGTCCGACGGGTCGCGGTTTGACATCCAGCGGACCAGGGCCGCTCAAGGGCTGAAACTGACTCAAGGGCGGTCCATGACTCGACACTGAAGGGCTGCATCGGTATCCACCGGCGTCTTGGCTCTGCGTCGATCATGATCGAGGACACACGTCCTGCTAGACGCGTGTAAGTTAACTGCAGTTGTTGCAACGTCAGTCTGATAACCCGACTGACATGTACAAGTACGGGAGTTTGGCAGATGTGCATACCAGTCCAGCCGCAGAAACCACGCCTTTGTCGCATGCTCAGTCAGATGATGACAAGTAAGGGTTGGTTTGAGGAGACTTCTGTGGATCGTGAAACGTGGTAAATTCACGACTCTGACTGTTTCTGTTGGACCTCACACGCTGATTCAGAGCACGATGACAAGTTCAACACCACCGCTGTATACCTTGCAAATTGATACGCCTTGTCAAACGACTGTCAAACTCCCTATTCGGTTCTTCGGGAAATCGCCCCGTCGATATACGACACGCTCTACTTTTCGCGGGCGACTTTCCTACACTGCCATCAAGTACGTGGGCATTTCCACGATTCAGCCGCGGCCTGTTTCAACGAGACTGAATTGGGATGAAAAAATCTGCAAACCAAGCCGCTTACAATGATGCCCAGCTCGACTCGAACGAACATGCGCCGGCTACCGTCAAGTGGACGAATTATGAAACTCTTTGCGAGGGGTTCAGTGAGTCCTCGTGCAAAGTTCATTTTTCCGGAATCTAATGGGATGAAAGGTAGACTCATGTTCGCACATTGACCTCCAATCTAAAGCACGCTCCTATCGTATCAATGTGCCCTTTGCAGAATCCTGCTCTGGTTCGATTTCGACTCTACTCACCATTCCCCTTTCGTCGACAACAAATCCTCTTGCCCGGCTACCCGATCGAGACATACCACACTTGCACATTGGGGCGCCCGGGTGTTCCCGAATGCGATTCAACCATTCGTGCAACTTTTTGCAATGGATAGTGTACGTTGGCCGTACCCACTCTGAAACTTGCCGGGACCAATTGAATTGACCTACGAGTCTCCGGAAGGAACCACAAAATTTGACTGAAAACAGGGCTTCGGTACGCCTCGGTACGCGCACTTGCCCACTTGGGGTTGTCGAATCATCTTTTCAATTCAGTCATCATCGATCAGGATCAGCGGCTGTTCAAAATTGAAATTCACGGTTCATCATAATGATGGCTGTATTGTCTGCCGCATCAAAGACCTCCTTATCTTCCCACATCCCAGCGTCAAGTATTCGCCTTGGACACCCTTCAAGAATCGATGCACCGCGATCTAGAGCTACGGAAGCTGAAGCGCCTTCCAATATCCATCCGAGTACGAATTCAATTCTTTCTGGAGAGTTCAGACGTCTCATTTCGCGCCAAAGCGTATTGCTTCCCTTGCTGCCTCGGAAACTCGGACTTTGGGTCATGTGGTACACGCAAGGGACCTCATGGATACACCGACCCTCTCCGACCGAGAGCGGCGAGCATTTCTGCCCGTGTTCTTCGCCGTCCTCGACCCCGCTCGGATTCCCAATGCAGACAAACTAGAAGAGCTGCTCAGGTATCCGAAAGATATCGAAGCCATTGGGTGTGCGGATGTATCCTTGGGCGCAGTATTGGACCTGCGACCGCCCAACGCCATCGGACCGTCTTTGTGGCCACGCGTCTGGCCATGGGTACATTTCTTCCACACGTACCGCGAACATCTCAACAGAATACCTCTCATGCCAGAGACGCACTTCTACCCCGATGTTCTTCTCTTTGCTGCGTCCCTTATCGGGGATGATTCAGCACCGACATCCGAGCTCATATACTCGGCACCGGGCTTTTGGGACTGTTTTATCGAGGGCTGGAAATTGTTGACTCGCGGAGTGGACGACCCAGATAGCCTGGTCTACGATCTCGGTGTAATCCTTGCCGAATCGAACTTGGGCTGGCACCCAGAGCGCCTCCAAGCCATGATAGATGCCGCAGGTTCAATCCAACATCTCGCTGGACTTATCGTCGATTACATCCGCACTGTCAACAAGCGCCCTGCGGTCGGCGACGCCCAGAGTCATCTTGATGATATCGACAGACTCGTGGCGTTTCTCACCGCTGCCGAGCAACTGCCTGATGCCGATGAAGCACCAACGGATCTGGCTTCGCGGCTCGGCCCATTAGGCCGCGTGCTATACGAAAGGGGGTGCGCCGAGGAGCTCGTGGGTGCCATCTTCCTCCTCTGTGATACAATCGAGGAGCACACGGACTGGGTGATGCAGCGATGTATGGTTCTCATTTCAAGCATGATCCTAACCCAGTCTAGGGCTGGACGCCGTGCCCGTCACGCCGGTTGTACGGTTCCCGTCGACGGGTACGCCGACCCGTTCCGTGGCTGCTTTGCGACGATTTCTGACGGCCGTCTCCGTCGAAAACGTCCGGCGACGGGTCGACGGACACCTAAAACAACCAATATATCGCTCAAATCAGCCCGGACCGTCTGATGCAACCCCGTACCTTGTCGATGGACACCAGCCGCACATTTCACAACCCCGACTTCAAGCCTGATTAATGGTTTTTGGTCACGAGGCGACGGCCGTCGAGCGACGGTCCGTGCCCGTGGTATCCCCGTCAAAACGACGGCCGTGCCCGTCACGGGCACGGCGAACAGCCCTAACCCAGTCCCCGGCGACACTACGGCACCAATTGCTCGAGCGTGGGCTTTTGCGGGCCTTGGTCTCTATCACGCTCCGCTACGGAGGCTCCGGGTGGCCCGGGCAGATGAAACTCCATGTGCAATTAGTCTTGCAGCTTCTGCTGCCTACGGCGTTGGTGTATCTCCCGTCGTGGTGGCGTATAGAGATGCCCTCAAAGATGTCCAGGACTTGCTCTCGCGCGACGATTTCAAGAATACAGGGTTGTTCGAGGATTGGCAACAATTCTTTGCGATGGCTGACGAGCGCGTTGAAGCATTAGCGGAGTTTGAATCACCATTCTTCGAGCCTAAGAAGGCGTGCGACAACTCAAAGGTAAATCGTCTTCCTGTAATGCACCGTTCATTTGCTCATTCGCACATTAGTGCGGTATCATTCAGAAATCATTTTGTTTGCAACAATGCTCTGGCTGCCAAGTGTTCTATTACTGCTCCGTTGAGTGCCAGAGGAGCGATTGGGAGCATGGCCACCGGGATACTTGTCGCTTCCACCGCAGCCTACTCCTATGTAAGTCCCAACTCTTCAAATATTCACTCTTACACACCCTCCTTCAGCCGAGTGGGCAGCGCAACCCAAACTCACGTTCAAGGAGCGTTCCTTTCTTCGTGCCCTCGTCCAGAACAAATACCTCAAAGACCGGCGCTCGATTTGCGCGGCGCAGGTCCGGGCGTTGTCCCAATACGATCCCGAGAAGCACGGAGGCCTGTTCACTGTGTTTGACTATTCCAAGGCAGTTCCAATAATCACAGTCTACCCCGTGCCCATAGACCCTTCCAACGTACCAGCGCAGTCGCCTTTGTCAGCTCCATGGGGTGCGCGTTTATCAACTAGGCAGCGGTGTTGGAGAATGGACTTGGGAGCGGACTTGGGTCATACCCTTGAGGACAAATGGGACGGCGCTTTACGGGGGGTTGAAGAAGCTTTCTCACAAGTTTCGAAGGGGCGAGTTGGCGGAGGCGGACCTCATGGTTGAGATTGATTCTCTGTTGGAGTCGACGACGAACATTGTTGAAATACATTGATTTGAGAATATGGGTACGTTCCATATATCTTACAGCGCCGATAAAGCCGGAAACCCAAGAAAGGCCGCCCGATTGCCGCCCGATGTGAATCGCCTCAAGTATTGAAAATACAGGCTAGTACTCAGTCTTCAAAACCTCGCTCTCTCCCTCCACCTCAATGTCGCGATTCAGCACCACTGGTTTTTCCGAGGAACAACTCGCCATTCTCGCCGTCGCCGAGAAGTTCCTCGCAGGCATCGGCGCCCGAGACAAAGAGTCAATGCTAGCCCAAATCCTCCCATCGGGCGGGGCCACCCTCCTCCGCAACGGCGCCCCGATTTTCATTAACCTTAGCGGCGTGGTGGAGCGCATCCCTTTCGACTACCAAAGGAAATGTCCGAAATCCTCTCGGCGAAGCCCACGATCTTTGTGGATCGGGACATTGCCATGGCTTGGACGCCGTACGAGTTTTACATCGACAACGTTCTGGACCACGAGGGAACAAATATCTGGAGTTTCGCCAGGCAGGATGGCAGGTGGTTTATTAGTGGCCTTGCGGACAATTCGCACAAACTCGCATAAAGTGAGTTGGCGTTCAGTTGTCGTTGCAAGTTCAAGACCAACCAATCATCCACAGCGCGAGCTTTGCACCCGTAGATAAATAGAATGCACAGAAATCGAGTCGAATCTTTGAGGTGGCCCAGGGTTGTCTTCCACGAAAATGTAGTTCCGAAGGAAAAACACGCATCCCGCTCACTGAACCACTCGATTCTCGCTCGGAATTCGGATATCCAATCCCTCGGCCTGAGCCAACTTCTCCCGACGCCAAACGGCGGTTTCGGAAACGCGGCAAGTGTCTCCGCCGAAGCGATGCCGAATCGCGCTGAGGTTTCCGCTGTGAGCGCCTCCAGCTGAGGTTCGGTGAGCGCACCAGCTGACATCCGCCAACCTGCCGCGCTGATACGTCATTTCCTCAATCGGCTAGGGATACTTATTCAATAAAACAGTAGGCGAACCGGCGTTTCTGCGCGTCGAGAAATATTACTCGAGGGCTCTGGAGTCTGGACACTCTCAACCAGCACTCACAGCGTCGCGGGGGAAAAAAAAAGGAGACAGGAGTCCAACGCATCTGCCCGACCCGGATCGAACGGGACTCACCATCCACTGAAGAGCTTTGTGTCTCAATTGCGCGAAGACATACTTACCTTGAGGCCATGACTAGTCCTGCAATCGCGATTTACTGTAACCTGAACAAAATGATTTCCCGGCGAACCCGGATGTAAAAGCGGGAAGAAGAAAAGACGTCCAGTGGCGGCCAACCAGGCCACAGGTCGGTGGTTGAAGTTATCTAGAAGGAAGCGGAGAGAGAGCATTTCGAAAGATGAGCGAGCGAGCATAGTAGCGCAAGGAGATCTGTGGAATGCGAATTTTGCAACGGTGAAGTTGTAACTTGTCCGTCGTTGGAAGGGAGTCAAAAAGAGCCTGCAAGTCAACAAAGCGATCGCCCCACCTGAGTTGAACAGGAATCTTTGGGAGGTGCATGTACATAATCCGGTCAGTGAGCACTCCCGCAGACAGTGTTTACTTGAAGCTCTTGCGATCCATGGCGACCGATCGCTAAAAAAAACTGCACAGGATATTTTCACTTATTTTCCAGCCCCGAATCGAACGGATAGCTTCGGAGATACACAGAAGAACTGGGATAGTTGGACGATGGTGTGGCCCGAGGTCGGTGGTTGATTCCACCAGCGAAATGGATGGCGGGTCCGGAGTATTTCGAAAGACGATATCTAAAACTTCGGATCGAACGAGGTTGGAAGGTCGACCTAGCCGTGATCAGGTTGTCGAACTGGACACAGTGTACGAGATGATGATCGAGAACGTGTTTACACCGTTAAAATCGATCCCGACCTAGGACGCAGTCATATGCTCCCATTGTAAGCTGTGACAGTTGAAAAGAAAAAAGAGTTTAAGTTCCCACAAGCCAATCGCTCCACCCCGAATCGAACAGGAAATCTTGTGGAGGAAGGGCATTTCATATCGGTCGTGAAGCCTCCAAGTTCTTCAGACGGTGTATGATTTACCTGCAGGTGTTAAAGGACAAGAAGGCGTACATAGACTGGAAATCAATAGGGATGACACCGGGGGCAAAAGCCAGCGAACCCATGGCCCAAAAATAAGCTTCCTCAAAGAAGCTGATTTTTGGGTTCGCTGGCTTTTGCCCGCCGTGTGATTGCTAGTGACTATCGAGCGGGAGGCCAACCACGAGTGTTCGAAGTAGAAAAACGCCCCCTCGCCGACGGTCGGGTTGGGTGCAGAATTTGGTGCCTAGAAAAAAAAGACTAGGTGAAAACGCAGGCATCTCAGCCCGAATCGAACGGAGGCGAAGACGTGGGCATGTCGTCGGAGGTCAAGGGTCGAGATATCCCCATCGATTCGGGAGGTCCGGTGAGTGAATTAGGTCCTATCTTGACACTTTCGTTGAAAAGCCGTCAGTCGAGAACGCGGGCCGCTAGGTGGCTGCTTGGCGGTGGTCGGACTTGGTCACTCCGATCAGGAGCTGACACCATTCCTGACTCAGTTTGCCCTAATTCAGAGGCCGAGCGGCGCGTCCAGCGTCCAGAAGCCTAGAGAAGCCAGGAATTTTTCTCTACCGTTCGCTTGCGTGGTCGTTTGAATTTGGAAGCCTTGCCGCCGTCTGACTAAGCGGATGATATCACAGCCGAACCAAACAAGGATTCTCTCTCCATTCCGCTCATGACCTCTGCTTGCCAACTCCTCCCCGACCCATCTGCCGCGCCTCTGTAAAAGTCACTCGCACCCTTGGCGACCTTCACTCGCCTTTGCAGAACCCTTCTCCCAGTCACCATCGTTCCTGCTGTACCCTCCGGGCTCATGCCGCATGCGTACCGGGCGCCCACTTATGACACCACCCCGCTCACTCGAATCCACCGCGTCACCGGGAAAAAAAAGGGTGCGGCCATTCGAGCTCTTCCACAAGATAGCCCGCATGCTGTCTACCACCACGAAGCCGTCCGCCCGAGCATAAGCACCACCCGCCAAAGTAAACTTCAAGGCCTCTTCCGTCCCACCAGCAATGTCGAGAGTGCCGAGGACGTCTCCCGCGCCTCCCCGGGCGCCTAGTTCGGTGTCGGCCTTGATGTTGGCTCCCGTTGCCCAGGAGCTCGCCAGCTGGTAGCTTGGCGGATGCTGCGCACCCCCGTACCTCTCTCTTCCGGCTGGGTCTAATCCCGCGCCTTACCCGCGTCCCATGCGGCTTCCACTTACGGCGACGCTCTGAGGCGCTCGGTGAGTTTCTTGGCTGCTACGATCTGATTTCGTGATGTTGAGAGTACCACAGACATCACTGCCCCGCCAGATTGCTGGCTCTTTACGCCTATTCCGGAGGTCATGATTCATCGACGCAGGGATAGGGGGAGCGGCGATGTGAGTTGTACGTCACTCGTTTCTCTCTCCCGTCCTTGCTTCGACACAGTACCTATAAGTACATATCCATATCCATTGGATCGTCGCTGTTTCCTTCATCGACGGCCATCTACATACACGCCATACCCTCGCATTGCCTTCGCACCAGTGCTCGATTGCAGATATGCCCCTTTACTCAGCTCCACCGGGAAACTCGATTGCCGGAAGAGCTGCTGACAAGAGGCAATCGGCTGCAGTGTCCTCTCTGAGTCTTTGACTTCCCTCTCAGGACCGCCGTGTGGCGCCGTTCCTGGATGGCATCCTGAATCGTGGCGGATGTCTCTCCCGTTGAATTCCGGACCCTTGTAGGCGATTGAA
>JARKIF010000087.1:0-130542 GCA_029378245.1 Roridomyces roridus
CCTCAGCTTTGGGTGGGCTCCAAGAATATCTACGCACCTTTGTGATCAAATGCCAAAAGTCGGGGACAAAATGTAGCTTCTCCCTAAAAAATGGGTCAACAGACAGCTGAATGTATGTAGATGCATACGCACCTTTGGATTCAATCCCTCTCGAAAAGACACATCATGGCAGACTTCCGAATCTGGCTCATCGCCGTAGGTAAAGTAGCTTTCTTGGGTATTCCAAAAATGCGTCCCGGTGTAGTTGGCCTGGGTTCCCGCCTGGATGTACAGAATTTCCTTCATGCTGAACCTAGAAATGGACATATAAGCCCATTAGCACCGGCGGATTGCGTGGATTCCGACCTGCGCTTTTTTTGATGGTGGCCGTCACAGGAGCCACAAGTGTGGTCGTGTTTACTACCTTGGCCGATTGATGGCCGCGTCTGGAGTCTCTCAATTAAGATACCAACTCTGGACTAAAAACTCCGGGTATCTCGTCAAAAGCTGGAATGAGGATACGGGTTCGCACAAAAACGGCGCATTATCGGCGCGTTCCTGTGTCGAGTCTATTCCTCCGAGTCAGATCCGGATCGAGGGCACTCTTGTTCCAAACTGGAAGCGGACTTAACGCCCTTGATAGAATCCCCACTTGCCGAAGAAGCTGCGACTTGAGTCCGAAGCATGGGAAGTCTGATCAACAGCTTGGGTACATTATTTGCTACTTAGATTACAACGCGGAAACTATCCAATACACGGCGATCCTCGGGGGAGAGTCGATGTCGAGCCTGCTGAGAGGTCGAAGAGGGTGTCGTGGTATGGCGATGCAGAAGAGGTGGTCTCGGGACGGGATAGCCTAATGACGCCAACGGAGGTAGACTGACCGGAGAATGTGGTCTTCCTTGCCGTGGCGAAACCGGTGGGGCCAATACCACTCCGTCATCTCGGGTGTAGAACCGCGACGAGGCACCCGGAGACATGGACATGCGTTCAAACGCAGAGGCCACCGGCGAGTGAGATCCCCGCGGCAACGACTCGAAATCGTCGGAATGGGACACTGCGTGTTCGCCCGCCACCATCCTGTTGCTGATAAAGACGCCCTCGGGAACGCGGATGGTCCGCAGGTACTCGTAATTCTCTATCACCGGAAGGCGTGCGTAGTCGCAAGTCTAAGAAGCGAATTTTTAGAGATGTGGTTCCACTTTCCACATGCATGTGGCTCACGGCGAAATAGCAAACCAGGTGCCACCGCTTTGTCGGCACCCCTGGCAAGTGAACATTGACAGAATAGGTCTGCTTGGTTAGTCCGTCGACCTTGGACGGCCGATCTTTCCGCTTGGGTGGAGGCAGAATCACCGCGGACGCGTCAGAAGCCTTGGTCGCACTAGAAATGCGCGGATGTGAATACGCGAAGAAGGACAAGGGGGAAAGTACCGTCGCTTCGCCTTGGCCTGCTTCTCCTCAAACGTCGTATCGATCTTTTCCTCGTAGAACAGGCAATCGCCCCGCATCCTGCTCTGCGACCTAGAGGCGGCCAAGGTGAAAGATTTGAGACAGAGCACACATAGTTAGCTGCATCGTGCACCATCGTCTTCCCTCCGTCCACCTCACCAGGCCACCCTCATCAGAGTCGGGCGACTCCTCCCATACAAAGACATTTCCACTTCTCAGCTGCGCGCGCTCGTGGGCCAAGAGTCTTCGACGGAATGAGCGGAAGGATATTTAATCGGACGGCCTCGAGGACTTTGTGGGCGTCGGCGACGTCACGAATGTCTAGCAAGAATTTTGAGTGGACGACACCACAAGACACCATGAATGACAGCACGCACGAAGGGAGGGATGTGTAACGCAAGGACCAGTTTGCTGCTCCAGCACGACGCCGGGACGGAAGGACATTGGGGAAGGGGAGATCAATGGGGGCTGGCACTGTGGCGTACAGTAATTAAAAAGGCCTCGGCGCTGCCATCTTCGGGGAGTTGACGGGGATCTGGGCAAGATAGAAGGGGGACATACAAATAAACAAGGAGCCAGCTAGCAGGGACGTCACGGTCAGCATTTTCTTTTTTTTTGCATTTGGTAACGAAACGAGCCTGGCGGACCGATTTCCCAAAACGTTTTAGAAGCGACGTCTTCGATTTAGGCGATACACATGGGAAATAAACGAGGATGCTATCCAACCCATGAGAGCGAGATCGTGTGGGCCGGCCCACCTTGGCACCATCATGACAAGCTGGGAAAATCTCGGTCACCCGAGTTTTTACCCCAGAATTGCGTTCCGTTCATTGTCGCCGTTTCCGCCGTTCGGATGAGCCGGGAGCTTATTTTCATGGTGACAGATGAGCGTCTGTTGACTTGTTGCACATTTGAAAATAGGGCGCCGTGATAACCCCCCGGGATGCCAAAATAGCGAAATGTTTTTTTTTTTGCTTGTCGAACTGGAATAGAGTAAACAATCGAAGCATCCAAGATTTGGAAGTACCCACACAAGGACCCTACGCTAATATGTACTTGTATTCAGGGCCTAGTGTTAGATTCTAGTCAGCGAAGAGAATTCAGAACTTGAAGGTTACGTTGCAGCCACGACGAAATAAGCGCTGTTTGTGGCTCCAACAGAATGCCACTGCCAAATATCACGGGGCTGTTACCTGTATACAAGCAGCCAATAGCAACAACGCGGGCGGGTCAGGAGGTACTATCAAACAAAATAGGTAGGTCCAAGTACCTAATTAGAGGTTCCGATACATTGGATGGCGGGACGATAGTCTATTTCCGAGCTCTCGAAGAGTATTAGCTGGCCCCACCAATGATCAGGCGGCCGGACCCTCATGGCGCCCGTTTGGGGGTAGAGAATTGGGGTTAAATGGACCCACGCACGAATCACGTTTGATTTGCACTCGTGCTTCACGGGACGGCACGAGCGCGGCTTGCGATGCCTGTGTAGGGGATACCGGTCTAAAGCAGCGTGTTTGCCGGGATCTTCAGCATGCATGCAGACTTGAGACTACTTGAGATCCACGTGCTCAAACGGAGGCACCCGCACCTCGGGAATGTCTTGAGGCCGCCGTGAGATTCAAGGTCGCCGGTAAGTTGAGTGGTTGAGACAGGTACCGCGCGCTGTGCAAACGTGAATTGTCATCGCTCGCCAAGGTTCGAGCGGTCTAGAACGACCTGGACACACCGCTGTTAATGTCGCAAAAATCCAAACTGGATTATCAGTGGTCATACGGACCTATAAGTTCATAAACTGAGCGGGGGGCGTATAAGTCTGGAAAAAGCAGATAAAGCAGTATAACCGGCCGGTCTGTGGATACGCACTTATAAGTGATTATTGGCTTTATAAGCCTGTATATATGACTGACGACTCATCAGATGGCTTCCTGTTCCCCGTTCCCATCCATTCACCATCGAAATGCACGAAAGCAGCACAAAGAACTTGCATTCAAACTATATACTAACAGGATGAGACAACACTAGGAGTCTAGGACAGGCTACGAAGCAACGGAGAACGACGGAGCGAGATGGAGCTGGTGGGAAAGTTAGCGCATGGCTACATCGGCGGAAGGGCCAGGCGTACCGAGAGATAGTGCACTCCGACTAAGATGATACTATGAGACTGTCGAGTCAAGCACGGTGAGTTGAGATATGCACGGGGAGGCTGGACACGCACGCAGGGCGGGAGCGGATGGATGGAGAAGAAGAGTGCGGCGGCTGAAGAGGGTGGCGGACTGCGCAGTCAGTCAAGGGCGACCCCACTGTGGCGGATGGACATACGGCTGGTGAGGAGGGGCGTTGGAGGGAGATGGGGGATGGGGGGTGGTCACTGGTGGTGGGACGAGAAGAAGAGAGGTACGTCAC
This sequence comes from Roridomyces roridus, assembly GCA_029378245.1. Classification (NCBI taxonomy): domain Eukaryota; kingdom Fungi; phylum Basidiomycota; class Agaricomycetes; order Agaricales; family Mycenaceae; genus Roridomyces; species Roridomyces roridus. Next base: position 3,835 of record JARKIF010000087.1, read on the forward strand.
GCCGGTCACAGGGCACGGCTTGATATAGCTCACCGAGCTCCACTGTGGGGCTTGCCATTTTCGGACGCATTCCTCTGCCTCTCGTCTTGCCATGGCTCGCCCAAAACTACACCGCTCTATTTCGTCCACAACCCATGTCCCGGCGACTGAGTACGACACCGACTCGGATGCGTCCATCGTCAGCCCCGCGGGCGGCACCGCCGTCCAATACTGTCGATCAGGGTCGTCTTCCTCTCCGGCCAATCTCTAATTTAAAGGTACGGGAGTCCCACGCTACAAAACCTCTTCGTCGTCGCATATCCGAGTTGGAACATCGCCTGAGGGCCGTGGAGGATGAGCTGGAGCCAAGTGCGTCCCGCGAAAAACCTTTACCTGTCCGTTTATGACTCCGCATAGAGCGACGTGACCATGATCGAGACGTGTCGGCGTCTGTCCGCTCTACCTTTTCAGACGCTCCTTACCCTCAGGCCGTGAGGAGGATGTGGCTCTTGTTCAACCTACAAGGATGCAAGGTGGCGGCCAAACACAATGTGGGAGAATTGCCGGATTTTCGAGGAGCGGACGATGTTCATGCTACCCAAGTACTTTGTGCGAGGTGCCCACATGATCAACGCGTTCGGGAGTCGTAAGGAGAAGGCTATTTACTATATAGACAGTGATTGGTTCCTCAGAGGCGGTGGCAATTGATTATACTTGCTTCAGTTCTCTCTCTGAGCCTGGGCTGGGTTGCAGCCTACTCATAAACAAGTCATATACAGTTATCTGTGACAGGATGGGTTGTAAACACTCACAAGCCAGATATAAACTACTTGTAATACCCTTGTAAACGGCCTATACGGGCTGTAAACACTTATAAATGCTTATCTCCCAATTTGGATTTTTGCGACAAACTCTTTTTTTGTTCTCGACATCGTATGACATCGTGCGCCGCTGACGGAGGGCACGATGACTGTCAGAGCGGCCCAGGGCTATAGCGCGTAGATAGTGAGAGTGCAAACTGAAACAGCGCTGATCAGCCCTTGACACCGACCAAGCCGACAGCGGTAGACTGGTATCATGACCTGGCCGCCAATGCCCTACTAGCGCCCGTCGGTAATAATGACGTCCATCATGAGACAAGCCTTCGGACGCGGTGGACGCGGAGCGTTCTCATTTTGAATTTGAATTTGAAAATTGTTATCATCGGACACGATGACGGGAAAGCAGGGTCTCACTCACTCACTGGTTCCGGACGGTATAGAGTTTAGATCAAGGTCTGTCCTTGTCCCTGCAATTTCGAGGCACCAGTGAAAAATTTGGCGCCAAGGTGAACAAAAATCCCCAAGAAAGGTATTCGGACCCATCCCTGTGTGCTGAAACGTGTGGAAAGGAAGGGAATGAGGACAAAACCTGAAGAACGCCGTTGGTCGATCCCTGGGATGCCGAAAACTGTGGACTCGGCGATCCGAGGTGTTGTTTCGTTCCTGGACGTCTGTTCAACTCGACAATCAGTCAAAAAGAATAGAATCCTCCACCGGTGTGAAACGGAACACGCTCGAGAGAGTTTGATTTTCCCTTTTTGCGAATTAAGGTACGATGTTCAGAAGAAGAAAAAAGAAAAGACGACAGAACAGGGTCATCGGTTACAGGTGTTAGCGCCGGCTGCAGATTCAATCTGGTTACGCGTGTGCCGAAGAACATCTTACTCGCGGAGTGAGAAATATTCCCCAAGATAAGCTGCGAATTTGCTGACTGAAAGAAAAGAAACCTGTGCCTTGATATTCCCCGTATCTCAGCCTCGAGGAACGGGGCAGAGAGTGGGTGTACGGCAGAGCTTTCAGCCTTGTGAGCGTGGAGAGAGATCCGCGAGTCTGGCGTGGAGAGCGACAAGGGTGGGTGGCATCTCTGCGCCGCAGCGGGCATTGTACGGGCATTAGAAGATAGTCACCGTCGGCCCCATCTCAGCCTCGAGGGACGAGGGAGCGAGTGGGTCCACTGAGGGAGCGACAGAACCTGGACAGTGCAACCATGAGAGTATGAGTAGAGGCAAGGCAACTCACCATCCTTCTCTTTCTTTCACGTGGCGGGAAACGAGCAAGTACGGCAGAGATCCGCGAGTCTGGCGTGGAGCGTGGGTGGCATGGGCATTGTACGGGCTTTAGAAAATAGTCCCCGTCGGCCCCATCTCAGCCTCGAGGAACAGGGGAGCGAGTGGGTCCACCGGGGGAACGACAGAACCTGGTCAATGTGATTCTGAGATAATGAGTAGAGAGGCAATGCAACTCACCACCGGCCCTGGAGCTTTCCCTGTTTTTTTCACGTGGCGGAAAACAAGGACGTACGGTTGACGTACGGCAGAGCTTCCAGCCTTGTGGGCGTGGAGAGAGATCCGCGAGTCTTGCGTGGAGGGGTGGGTGGCATCCATCTCTGCGCCGCTGCGGGCGTTGCACTGACATTAGATGTAGAAGCTTTCGGATGCACTGTCTTTACATGAGGCCTTACAAACTCCATAAGACAGAAAATCCACTCACCGCGTGTCCCGACCTATACAATGCATGCCCAGATACATAGCAATGAATAGTACACAAAAATAACAACCGACAGCATCACATCACATGAAATCGTCCTCCATCTCCCTCACCGACTTGCCCGCGTTCCGCTGGTTGTCTTCGTCGTCGTCCACGTCGCCGTTAAAGAGGGAATCATACGACCTCGCAGCCTTCTCGGCTTCCCGGGTGCGCGCGAGCTCCTGATCCGCCTTTTTCTGCACCCCGGGCTCGTAAACCAAGACTTGCGACCAGAGAAGAAGAATGCTGACCTTGTCTGCAGCAGCGGCACGCCGTGCGGTCCCTTCGCGCTTCAGACGATCGACGCGCTCCTGCTCGTGATCCACCACTCGCTCGTTTTTGGTCTTGTTCAATCGGTTGACGATGGGGTTCTCTCTTTTGGAGACATAAACTGTGGGTGGGTGGGTTCTCGGCTCTAGGATGAATTCTACCAGAAGGAAGAAGAAGAAAGGCGTACCCCGCTTGACCTTTTTGTCGCTGTGGAAGGAAACCTGCCCGACTGCCATGTCGCCTGATTTCTTGGATTCAAGTTGCAAATCCTCTTTCATGGTAGGGGATAACGAACAAACGTACCTTCAAGTTGTCGGCAGGCGTGTATATGATCGTAAGGTTATCCTTCTTGTTACCTGCCAGAAATTTACATAATCAACCACCGATACGATGCGATGCACATAGCGCACCCACCCTCGATCGAGTTGGCTTTCACCAGTTGGGCGCAATCTGTGAGCAGGGCCTCGGGCAGGGCGTCCCATGTCATGCCCGAGTCCTCCGGGATCCGCAGATAGACGTGTGCAGAGGAGAGTTTGTCGACGTGGAACCATACGTCGTTCGGGTGGGCATACTTGATGAGATCTTCATCTGGAGCAGATTTTTTTCGTCAACATTTGCATTGCCAATTGAGACTTGAAAGTTGATCGGACTGACTCTCCACTTTGTCGCGGCCCATGTACAGCGTCACGGGTGGGCTGATGCCTGGAAATCGTGGTTGATCGAGGTAAGGGGATGAATAGCCAGCTGAGGCGCACATGTGGATGTGAAGAACAGAACCATTAGGTCGAATCGCCGCGCAGAGAACACGAGGGGAAGAAGGACAGAGGTGATGGATTACATCAGCATCACTGCCAGATCACAGTCACCACCACCATGTCCGCCAAGTGGGTCCAGTTGCTGCAGCCTCTTTCATTCATTCATCCCGCGCCTCCAGGCATCTCGCAAGCTGCATCTTTTGTAAAATCATCAAAGGCGCGTCGCCTCGCCGTCAGATCTGTCGTAAAGTGGGCTTATCGTTGCGGCAGGCGACATCCCGAGCTACAAGCTCCTCGAGACTGACCTGAGGTTTGGCTGGATTCTCGTTCCCTACAGAGGCAATCTAACGTTGATTTAGCTTCTCCTTCCTCGACATCGGTCCCTTGTCCAAGGGACACGCTCTGGTCATCCCCAAATGTAAGTAGGCAGGCTCGCCATGTCATTCGATCATACTGATTCCCGCACCGCAGACCACGCGCAGAAGATGCACGAGCTCCCCGACGAATACCTCGCAGACGCCATGCCCATCGCCAAGAAGATCGCACTGGCACAGGGTGCGGAGAATTACAATGTCTTGCAGAATAACGGACGTCTTGCGCATCAGGTGCGTTTTCACACTTTCCTTTCTCTTAAAGGGATAATCTTTGTCCTCATAGGAAGTCGACCACGTCCACTTTCACATCATCCCCAAACCTGACGCCGAACGTGGCCTGGTGGTTGGATGGCCGGCCAAGCCGATGGCCAAGGAGGAACTTCAGGCGGTTTATGACGATCTCAAAGGGAAACTCTAACATCTTTGTACGTGTACTATACAATCCGTGAAACCCTCCCTCTACATGAGATATATCTAAATCTGCCCGACCCATTCCATGACGATCGCCACATTCGCTGTGGTCCAATACACCTTCATCTCGTCCGAGAGACTGTGGTATTTCTTATCCCATCCATCCAGATCCCCGTTCGCCCGATACGCCTCCTGTCCTGTCGTGCGCCCAGCGTCAACGAACCCAGACTTGGAATACAGCGCCACGACGACAAAGTTATCCGGATGAATCATAACCCTGAATCGCGCCTTGCTGGGCCCACGAAGCCCAGCCGTCCTACCCAAAGAATATTCCTTCCCCTTCTGTATGAGCATCTTGCCAATCCCACACCCGCGATGCGCAGCCGACGCAAACACAGCCGTCATATGCCACTTTGTCTCCTCTGCGTCAGAGCCAAACAGGGGCGGCGCGCCCTCGCTCGTTTGGAGCTCGTACTCGCTGCCCGGGAGCGGCCCGCGCATGATGGCAGAGCCCACCCAGGTGCTCTGCGAATCCAATAACGCTTCTTTTTGGTTATCGCTATCGAAGGCAGGTGCCCCCACAGGTCGAGCAACGCATACCAAAACCACTGCATCCTCCCTCCAAATCTTGCCCCTCCACTCCTCCGGTGTGAATGCACTCTCGAGCGCATGCGTCGAGCCAAAAGCGTGCGGGGCGGTAATAAGCGCTTCGAGACGGAGGGCAGCGTATCGTTCTTGCAGTGCGTCGAGCTCTTGTTGGGAGGTGGATGGAGCGGTCACTGGGGTGGGCAGTGCGTGGGCCGAGTATGTGTATTCGGACATGGCGCGAGATGGGAGAAGGGAGGGGACTGCGGTCTTTTCTCCCCGATAACGGCGTATTTAAGTATCCGATTTGAGGAGGGGCTGAGTAAGATCTTCGGTCGACCGAGGCGGTGATGAATGAAAAATGAAATGATCAGCGCTCAGGAAACCCCGGCCGGGTGATCGCAAGTTGCGGTTTAAATTCTAATTTTGACGACAAAGCATTGGCCGTCAAGTTCTTCAAGCCCCCAAGAACCACCTCCCAAGAACCAAGTCAAGCGTTGTTTGAAATTCTAATAGCATACCGCAGTTGTTCAGTCGCGGTGTCGCTGCGCCGTAGTCAACGTTGACATGGTAACTTCGCAACGACGGTTACTCACGACTCTCCGGCGTATCGAGAATGTAGTACATGTTACAACAAAATCACCAAGGTATCTCTTCCGTAGCAATATCCAACGGCTTCCCACTACTAGCCTTGAAATTCCAGAACTTTGCGCTACTCTTCTCCTTGGTCGCCCCATCGACGCGCGACAAGATGCCCTCGACCGACTCCGCCACAGTCACCGGCGCCTTCTCAAGACCCGCCTGCGCCGCCCCGGGGTTCCCCATATCCGTCTGCACCCAGCCAGGGTGAATGGCCATCGCAATGAGCGACGGGTGCTCATTGTCGAGCACCTTGACGAGGAAGTTGCCTGCAGCCTTGGAGGCTCCGTACGCCGCGAGACACATCGGGTGGTACATTGCGATCGAGCCCGATATGCTCGATATCAGCGCAAAGATGGGGCCTCCGGTGCGGGGAGAGGCGAGGAGGAGGTCTTTGGCTGTTTGGAAGAGCATGACGGGCGCGATGGTGTTGACTTCGTAGTGCTCGCGGTACTCGGAAATGGGCGTAGAGGCGAGGAAGCCTTGGCGGGCGATGCCTGGCGGGCGCAATCCTTAGTACCAGGGAATGGGAAGGAGAGCGCAGCGTACGCACCTGCACAAGCTATAATCACATCCAGCTGCCCAGCGATCTTCTGAATCTCAGCGAGGGCAGCCTCGTTATCCGCCTGGTCGCCAGCGGTGAGCTTGACGGGGTGCACGTTCGGGTGCGTGGCAGCGAGGTCCTTCAGAGCCTGTGTCTCGGGGTTCCGGGCACCAGCGAATACGACAGTATCAGCACGCGCTGCAAGGGCTGTGACGAGGCCAAGGCCGATGCCACGGCCGGCGCCAGTTACTGGGAACGAGATGAGCCACGTTTTCACGCAGAGGAGAGGTAGGGAACGCACCGAGGTAGACGGTTTTGCTGGACATTTGTGGGCTGCTGCGAGACGGGGTCGTCCTGAAGTATGAGGTGATCGTGCCCGCTGCCCCAACGGGCGCTCTCACCTGTCACCGAGCTTCAAAAGCTTCACACCCTCTCGTCTCGAGCTTTGACTCAGTGCAAGCTGGAAGAGTTCCACTAGTGGCCGCTACTCGGTCCAAGAGTGGAGCATCGTGACTGGGCTGCGACGAAATCGACCATCGATAACTCGGGGAACGAGACCCCAGGAATCATGGGTAGTAGATCAAAAAGCCGCCTTCGGTCGGGAGCATTCCAGTGCTGTCGTGCATCGAGAGAGTCAGAGCTCTTCGCAGTCGAAGGAGGAAGTCGTCAATGTGAAGGAGTGCTCCGAGTCGGGACTGATCAGCCGGGATCACGGCCATCAGAACACGATTTCGTCCAACTTGCTCGATCACACATGCCTCGTACTTATTGCCTCCGTAGCGATTGGGAAAGAGTCATGCAACGATCAAGTCTTGAAGTCGAGCCCGCCACCCGGCTGAATGATCCAGGTTCTGTGGCCACTGGTTGCAACTCAATAGTATGTAAGTACCTCCCATCAAATCGGTTTTTCGAAGCCTAACTTTGGGGACCCGCAACGCCTGCGGTGTTGATGGCAATGTTACAGCCACTGATTCTTATCACTCGCCTGATATGGATGGCAAATCTACTTTTTGGGCTGTTGCCTCTGTCCACAGCCATTGGGCTCTCTCCAAAGTCGAAATATCATGATAATAGAGTGATTGTATGGTCCCTGCATATTTGATTCTCGGAAATTGTTGGGAAATTCACTCCGGAGAGCTTGATTTGACAATCAGAGACTCAGCCAGTGGTTCTGCATGTGTTGAGAAATCATCAAATATGGGTCAAGAACTACCCAAAAACAGTGCCTTCAGTGTTTTCTGCATTAAGAACCACTGGATTGGCCCAAAACTCTCCGGAAATGCATTGAGAAAGTGTGGAGATCATCCATTTGGTGCCTATCTCCGGAGCTTGATCCTGCTTTCAACATTGCTCGGAGGACTCAGGACAAGCGAAGGCATCTCTTGAGAGACAATTTGCTGGGTATTCTCCGGGACAGAATTTCTATATGTAGATTCTCAACAGTTCGACAATCATTGAGGATCTTGTCAATACCACAAACACAGTGGCATATTTTTTCTTTGACTTCAGGAATGACAGGAAGAGCCTGGATATCATGTTGCGCTCCATTGTCTGGCAGCTATCTGCCAAGTCACCCACTCCCCACAGGTTTCTTTCAGAGCTTCACAAGACATTGGGAAATGGAACAGTGCAACCAAAGCTACAGCATCTTCAGGAGATACTTGATAGCTTAATTTCAGGCCAACAACAGACTTGCATTTAGTGTTGCTGCGGTCCGGTTATGTTCGGTTCGGGGCCAAATTTTTCGAACCCCGAACCGCACCCACGGTTCGGTTCGGCAAAATCTCCGAACCTCGGACCGCACCTGGGGTTCGGTGCGCGGCAGGTTCGGTCTGGGGTTCGAACAGGTTCGCTGAGGTTCAAACCTAATTTTTTCCCTCCCCATGAGCCCACAAAAATCAACTGTTCGAAGCTTAATGTCAACAGAGTGGCAGCATGGTTCAAATTGGAAAGTGAATGTAGCCAACATTGACCTTGTATTGACCCCAGAATTGCTGTATCACGTTGGTCTCGGGGTTCTATTCAAGAAGAGCTTCATATGATGAACATGAACAAGGTTGTTTAGTAGTTTGCATTGATTTCGCATGTCACCGTTTGCTGCTGCCGATACCTCCATCAAATAATGTTTGTTCCAATCAGATGCTGCCGAGCCTGCCGTGCATGGAATAGGATGGCTTCAGTGTGTACTATCAACGCCAGATGATGCTGATGTTACCCAAAATCCCCCGCGACTGGAGCCGAAGCATGGAAAGTTGCATCTTGGTGATCAGAATCGACCGATCCGGGCACGGGTTCGGACAGGTTCGCACCGGTGCGCACAGGTTCAAAATTCCTCAGATTCTTTGAACCCTGAACCGCACCTCAGGTCCGGTGCAGGTTCAGCCCCTCCCATCGAACCGCACCGCGGGTTCGGTTCGGGGTTCGCACATGTTCGGATCGGTTCTGAACCGAACATCGGCATCACTACTTGCATTGTGCTGGATGGGCTGGATGAATGCTGGAAACAGGATTGGCCCAATCTTGTTGCCTTTATCAATAGGCTTTCCAGCACTCACACAAGAAGGTTGCATCTACTGGTCACAAGTCAGCCTCTCCAAGGATTTCAAGCAGGGTTCACTAACATTCCTGCCATTCGCTTGAACTCATCCATTGTGGACCATGATATCAAATCTTTTGTGGGCAGCAAGATGTTGACAATGGCCAGTGAGGCAGAACATGCAAATGTGATCACAGAGCAGATTGTGAGACAGAGCAATGGAATGTGAGTCATGTTCACGATGCATTTCAAGTCCAAAAAGTTAAGGTCATATCTAGGTTCCGTTTAGCTGCTTGTTTGGTTGTTGAATTGAGCCATTGCCCCTGGGAAGATGAGTGGGATGATGTGCTTGCAATTCTTCCTGCAGATCTATTTGGCATTTATAGCCATTTCATCAACCGCGCAAAGAATGAGCCAAAACTATCTGCAGTTTTTATTCAGGCAATCCTGCAGTGGCTTATATTTTCAGCCAGGGAACTTTCCACCAATGAACTAGCAGATGCAATTGCTTTCCGTCTTGATCTCCCGACCTTTGACCTTTTGAACCCGGAAACATCAATCTATTACCCCCACCGTCGGACGGGCAACTCAAAGCTGTTCCAGCTACTTGATGGTTTGGTTGTATTTAACAACCATGGAAGAGATGAACCAACAATCGCATTTGCACATTCATCTGTGCGGGACTACATACTCTCCGAGCAGTTCCATCAGCAACATGCATCAGTTTTCAATCTAGCACAGAACATATCCCAGAGATTCATTACACAAACTTGTGTGCGGCATCTTCTTCTTTACTCCCAAAAAGGTCATGTCATCACCAGGGAAACACCAAAAGTTCATCCGTTTGCATTATATGCAGCTCAATATTGGTTCTACCACTGGAAGCATTGTGATAACTCAGATCAGGATCAATTATTTCCCTTAATAATGGAACTGCTAGAGGACACAAGCAGCCAGTATTCAGCTATGGGTTGCCTGCAGGCATCAAGCAAATCTCAAGTCATGTTGAATGAGCCGGTTGAACCAGCTATTTGCATGTGTGCAAGAACAGGTTTCACCAGAGGCGTGTCAGCTTTGCTGAGTGAGAAGAAAGTAGCAATTGATGCTGTTCAAAAGGACGGCTACACTGCACTGCATCTTGCCTCTTTCAAGGGTCATATTGAGATTGTCACAAGGCTCGTTGAGTCCGGGGCATCTGTCCATAGTGTAGAGGAAGATGGCTTGACTGCACTTCATCTTACCTCTCGCCAAGGTCATCTTGAGATTGTTAAGTTCCTTCTCAAGCACAATGCCTTCATTGATGCTGTTGATCCGTTCAATGTGACCGCACTGCACCTAGCCTTTGTCCATGGCCATATTGACATTGCCAGGTTGCTCATTGAACATGGAGCATCTATTGAAGTTGTTGAGGACTTTTATGGTTCCACACCGCTGCATCTTGCAGTCCGCAATAATCAACTAGATGGTGTGAAGCTGCTCATTGAACATGGTGTAAAAATTGATGCTGTTGAGAATGATGGAGCCAATGCACTGCATCTTGCTTTGCAGAAACGCCACAACAATATTGCTACTCTCCTTATTGAGCAAGGAATGCCTGTTGATACCGTTCAAAATGATGGCTGGACTGCACTACATTTTGCCTCGATGAGAGGTTATCTTGATGTTACAAACTTGCTCCTGAAACGCAGGGCGTTAGTTGATGCCATTGAGAAAGATGGTTACACTGCATTACATATTGCTTCTTACAATGGCCACATTCATGTTGCCAAGATGCTCATTCAATAGAGCGTATTGGATGTCGACAAAAAGTGGAAATTCTGTCAAGTGAAATCCTTGACAGATTTAAGCGAGTCTCGCAGGATTGATCCCACTGGAGCCCACTGGGCGTGTCCCATCAGCCCAACTTTTTGGTGAGATCCGCTCCACTTTTAAGCGAAATCTCGCTTAAATCCACTTTTTGGCGACATCCAATACGCTCTAATACGGGGCATCTCTCAAGGTTTCTCAGAATGATGGCTTGACTGCATTATATCTTGCACTGTCCAAGAGCCATCTTGATGTTGCAAAGCTCCTGATTGAATATGGGGCATCAGTTCATGCAGTTAGAAACCAAAGCTTGGATGCACTGCATCTTGCCTCATCTAGAGGTGACCTTCAAGTTGCGAAGCTACTTATTGGACTTGGTGCATCATTACAAACTGTTGACAGCAATGGTGGGACTGCACTTCATCTTGCCGCTGGGAACCAGGAGGTTGAAATTGTTGAGCTGCTGGTTCAACACAAGGCATCCATTGATGCTGTTGACAGCAATGGCTTGACCCCACTGTATGTTGCGACTCACTATGGTCACTTTGATGTTGTCAAGGTGCTCCTTGAGTATGGAGCATCTGTGGACACTATTGGGACTGACAGTTGGAATTTATTGCATCTTGCCTCAAGCTGCGGATACCTGGATATAGCAAGGCTCTTTATTGGACATGGAGTATTGAAGGATGCTATTGAAGAAAATGGTTGGACAGCCCTGCATCTTGCCTCATACAATGGCCACACTGATGTGGCAAAGCTGCTGATTGAGCTTGGTGCATCCATTGATGCCACTGAAAATGATGGCGGAACTCCACTACATGCAGCCTCAAGCAGTGGCCACCTTGATATAACTGAACTGCTCATTCAGAGAGGTGCAAAGATAAATGTTGCTGCAAAGGATGGCTCGACTGCACTGCATCTTGCTTCACAGTATGGCCAAGCCACCATTGCCAAGTTTCTCATAGACCATGGGGCATCTGTTGATGCTGTTGAAGATACTGGTGCCTCTATGTTGCATGTTGCCTCAGGCAATGGCCATCTTGCCATTGTTCAGTTGCTTATTGAACATGGGGCATGTATTAATGCTATTGACAATAATGGGCATACTGTGCTGCATATCGCAATGAGCAAGGGCTATCTCAAAATTGCAAAGTTACTTATGAATTATGGGGCATCTTGGGAGCTTATTGACATGCAGCCCTGGATTGTGTTTCTCATTGCAGTGAAGTACGGTTATGTTGACGTGGACTTGATGGAAGTAGAAAGTGATGACTCTGAATCATTTACAACGGCACAGGAGTCAATTTAGTGCTTACGTTGATACTGATTGTTACAAAAATTAGGCTCCTTTCGGATAACGTTACTTTCTCACACTTTGGAGCATTTCACCGTCAAACAGAAAATGATGGTTACTTTGCATCACCGAAAATGGCAGCGGAAGTAACGAAAAGTCGCTAAAGTAACCGGAAGTAACGCGATCCGAATGGAGCCTTATGCTTCTATGTATGTACTGGTAGACGAATTGGGTTCAGTTAAATTTAATTCTCTACTGGACTTTGTTGTTGCTACTACTAGGGAATCGAAACAAGTTGTTTTCAATATCACTTCACACTACTTTTTTTTTTGGTACACCAAGACTACCAATCCAACCCCGCAATAATCGCTCGAACCCGGCCCAGCGAAGATTCTGGATAAGAAGCCAACGCCTCATTGAAAACCTCCAAAGTCTCCTTGATGCGACGCCGGGCACCAATGTCATCCAACCACCCATATTGGATCAAGGACCCCGAGGCTTCAGCGTACTTGTCAAAGATCCCACCAGCTAAAATGGCATCCATCACCAACAGGTTGTCCAATGTACAAATTTCCACTGGGTTCTGGCGTAGACGCGTGATAGCGGCTGCCAGTCGAATCTGGTGTACGTTGTGGACTTGGCCGGCACGAGGAGGGTTAATTTTACCCATCCGTTGCAGGGTTTCGATCATCTTGTACGGAGGAGAACCATTCGGACTCGCATGTATGTCCTCGAGGAAATCCGCCAATGAGCTAATCCTCGATTCCGTCACAAGGTCTTCAAAATGCTGGATACCGATGTCGGTGTCTGCTAGTCGTTCAATCAACTCGAGAGACCCTTTCCGCGTTTCCGTCGTGAGCAATGTGCGCTGTAATGCAGACAGTCCGTCGGGAAGGACGTATTGACACGTCCGCAGAACCAGATCTTTCAGCATTGCATGGACGGAGCACACTAATGGCGAGGTTCCTTGACTTTCAATTATGTCGATGACAGAAGATAGTGCCGATTCCAGATGCGAGTGAAGTTGTTCTGAGAGGAACGCCACGCGCCACAGCGAACGCAGCACATCGGAGCGCGCGGCGGAACCAGACACGGCGAGTGTCACAGGATATGCTTTCCACATATGCTCCGCAAACCGCGTGCCCAGGAGATTCTTCAACGCTTCATCCGACTGTCGATTGTCGAAATAATAGATGATGCTGTTGGGAATGGGCCTCGGAACGATTGATTGGCTGGGTGGAGTCCAATACGAAGACAATTCCTGAACGATCGTATCGACACCCACGCCGTGGGAGACTCGGGTGTCGCCAAATCCCCCGAAGACACGGCGGTCTCCAAAGCAAGTTCAAGGTCCGCTTCCCAAGCAGAGAATGACGCAGCGGAGTTGAGCAGCAGAATCGCCTGTGTGTCGCGCCATCGGTATGACGGCAATTTCAACCAACCCAGGTTTCTGAGGAATCGGAATAGCAGTCTGTGCGGCACGTTGAGGGACAAATCCTCCAAGATGTCGACAAGGGACGCAGGGTCGCCTGTTCCCCACAAACCATCATTACTGAGTATCGGAAGGCCCATAATCCACCAAGATTGAATGTGCAACATGATGGGTTGTACATCCAGGGTCCCAGCACGGCTTTGGAGATGCGTGATCTCCTGGAGTAGTTTGGGAACTTGGCTCTTTGCCGATAGATACACAGACCATTGCGCCATCGCTGCGATGGACACGCGATAATGCTCCCACTCGAAATCAAACGGATTCGGGGAGTAGGACCGATATTGCGGAAACTCCGAAAGAATATGCTGGTCCGACGGCGAGACCGGGAGACTCCCTATCGCCCATAGAGCCTTGTAATAAATGATTCGCCGACGTCTGATAGCGTCGGTCGACAAAACCCCCGTATCGCAGCTGCGAAGCAGATCTTGAAGCCGCGACAGCAGCTGCGCGTTGGGGTCTCGGAGGAGATTCTGCACGTGGTTGCGGTATCCGCGACGCGGAGATGTGGGTCCCCACAACACGTCGGGTATTGCCTCGATAAAAGGCTCGAGCTCCGTCTCGTCAGCCAACGATCGGACGGTCCAGGCCAGAGCCTGATAATCTCGAGCAATCCGTTGGGGAGAGCGCTGCGTCGCTTCGTACGCCATGACTGCCGTTATAGTTCGTTTTGGAACGGAGGAAGAAGTCGATGGATGCCGAAAGTGATGCCAGAATGCCCGTATGGCGCGTGAAAAACGCCAAAATGTAGCGGAGAGCGGTGTGCGGTACGGGCAGTCGAAATAGCGCAAGGGTAGTAGAGTCAGGACTGAGTATATCGATGTGATAATGGCCAGGATGGCACCTGCCACGACCGCCATCGGGATGTTGATGGGTACGAGGAATGCGACAAGCCCTGCGAAGAAGAAGAGCAGGGATGCATGTAGGAGAAGCGGGATGATGTCCACGACTGTGTGCATGCTGAATCGCTTGAGGCCATAGTATAGGTACGAGAAAATACGGGCGCGCGTGGCTGGCGCGGAGCGCATGTCTGCCTTGTGAAGGAAGTCGCGAGCCCATTGCTCGACGAGGGTGGCAACGAGGGCGCAAGACAGACTGAGCCCTAGACTGACAAACCAGAAGGAGTTGCAGACAAGGGAGGCCGTTGGCGGTGCGAAAGCTGGCGTACGTTGCGGCAGCAGAAATGTGCTCCCATTCGCAGCCGCGGCAAGCTGCTGCGAGATCTGAGCCAGCAGCTGGACTGTAGTGTCTCCCGAATCTGGAAGAAGCGTCGGATAGCTCTCGATAATGAAGGCCGTCAGACTCGCAGAGAAGAGACCCGCCTTCGGGATTGTTAGAGGCTTCGGTGTGCAGGGAGACGACGGTCACCTACGAAGATGAGTATGCCCTCCATGTCACTCTTCCAACTCTCCACCAAGGCTTTATCGTATTTCTCTGCCTCGGAGACGTAGACAGCCCAAAGCTTTGTCGCCGCTGCTTCTTCACTGGAGCCTTCGTCTGTTCGTGGATCTACATCGACATCGTTCAATCATGGCCCTACACGCAACAAAGGGCTCACCTTGAGCCTTTTCTGTGTGCGAGTCCGTCATGATGGTGGTAAGGAACAAGAAGCATCAAACAAGCGCCATGATGCGTCGCGGGAGTGATTGAGTTGATTGCGGGAACCGAAGGATGCCTGAACTTGGTGACGCCCACCGTCTTCTCTCTCAAATCAACCAGCACCGAACATCCGTTCTCTCAACACACAGACGGAATTTCGAGGCATTGAAAGTAAATCAACTCTACCCAAGCTAAAAGCGGCTCCCAAGCATCCCTCAATCCTCACCGGCCCTCCCAGAAATCCTCAAACCCCTCCCGCAAGTCTTCGTCCTCAACTGGTTCCCGGCACGTTAGCGCGTCAATCAAATATCCCAAAGGTGGACTCACTATCTTCATAGTTCTGTTCCTGCAGCACCTCCTCTCTATCCAGCAACTGGCGCCACCTAAACATAAAATCATACCCATCGAACCAGAGCGTCCTCAGCGCCGGACATCTCTCCCTAAGCTTGTCCCGCATTACGAAAAAGTCGGGTATCATCTCCGGTAAGACGACTAACGTATCCTCATCCTCATCTGACTCGAATTCAAATTCCCATGAAATGGCGAGCCGCTGGAGAGTCGGCGGGAGCCCCGGTGTATCTTCCAAATCGGCGAAGAAGTCCGTTGCCTGAGAGATCTTCTTGTGAGACGTCCACAGAGAGAAAAAAAATTCACTCGACGCACCCGACGGTTGAAATCCGAATATTCTCCATCTTCGATCTCAGCCAATACACTCACGCGGAGTTCGATCAGCGCAGGTAAGCACCTGCAGATCGTGCTGAGATTGTACCGGTCCAGGTCGTGGACGGTCGTATGCAGAGTCGTGATATGCCCATATTCCCCGCGGAGCTGGAAAGTCAACTCCTCAGGACTACCAACGTCGATGACGAGGCGCGTGAGAGTGGGCTTGGGGAGGAAGAGGTGCAGAGGCGTGGAGGCTCCACGGTATTCCTTCAATAAGGGCAATACATCAACAGCGCGGATGGCTGGCTGCTCGCTGGGCTCGTACTCGATTTGTCCCCAGCCACCAAGCTGGAGCGCGCAGACCGCCGGGAATTTAGACAAAACAACGAGGTTCTGAGTCATGGTGGAGAAGTTCATGGCGAGGCGTAGTTTATCGACGTTGAGAAACGTCGCACCGCGAGCTAGCGTGTTGCTCACGGCACTGACGCTCCCTGTCGCTTCCAACTCGCGCAGATGCCCGCGATGAACGATGGTGAGCCAGAAATTCCTGTCATCGTTGGCCACGACGCTGTTGCGGTAAACGAGCTTCGTCGTGCGCAATTCCAGAATTGTGGTGTCGACGGTCTCGTCCGTGACGACTTCGCACCCTTCGATCACGATCTCCGTCAGGAGCGGTATCCGACAGAGGTGGACGAGTCCCACTGGAGTAAACTTGACACGACACGCAAAGAGCTTCTTGAGACCGGTGAACCTTCCTAAGGCGTCCATGAACGAGGCCAGGAGAATGTCGGGCGAATCGATGAACTCCGCCTCCCCTAGATGCTGTCGCTCCGTGCCGATGGTGCATTCCCGGACAAAGGGGGCAATTTCATCGGACGACCAGAAAGCCAGTCGGTCCAGCCCACTTTGAATGTCGTCGGAAGCAGGGAGAGCAACGTCTCGCGATGGGGCCTCTCGGCGATAATAGTAGTGAAACACGAGGTGGCTGAAAAGGAGTGCTCGGGATGCGGTGGTGAATCTTTTGGCAGTGGAATAGACGTTCTTCAGGGATTCACGAGGTAGGAGCCCGAATATTTCGATCCATAGCTCGTTGGGGACTCGTTCATGAGACGACTCAGACATGGTGGCAGAAGGCAAGATCTTTGACAGGTGTTGGGATCACGATGTGATCCGAGGTACCGATCTGCTTCCCTCATGGTCTCCATGGTTCCGCTGCTGCTGTAAGCCGTCTAGTGCAGCCTGAGCATTGGCCTCGCTCCTCTCCCATTGCCATCTGAATGCCCGTCTCATTCACGGTCGCCAAACATCCTTCGAACCAGGTGACCCCACAAGGGCCTTTCACAGCCGAGGATCTTCTCGCTCGGGCATGTCCCGACCAGTATGCGACCGCCAGCGTTGTCCTGGGGTCCTCCTTCTCCCAGTCCGATAGTACGCCGCTGAAGGCAGAAAGCTCCGTGAAGAAGCGGCTCTCGAGACTCAACCCGTTCTCCAAGTCTAGGGCCCCGACGTCTACCAACATCTTCCCAACCCCCAACGGCTTCGTCACCACGATAATCTCGGCGTACAATACACACCACAATCTCGTCATCCGCCCAGACGATGTCTGGATCAATATCCTCACGCAGTTCAACTTCTACGTCAACGCCAACGCAGAGCTTCTGCGCGCCAACTTTGTCGCGCACGACGGCAAGAAGGAGCTGCGCATTTTTACCCGTGACAAACGCGAGGCGATGGATTTTGCCGACCTCTCTCGCCAGATGGTCGGTAAACTGGAGGAGAACATCATAGACCCCACCCTCCGCGCGTGGGTCCTCCCCAGCTTCTCCACGACGACGCTCAAAGATAAAACCGTCGGGGCGATCGTCATGATGTCCACACTCAAGGCTTACTTCCAGTACGTCTTCGAGTCGAGCATCTGTGGCATCCCGCGGGTCACGCTTGCGGGCAAGAAGTCCGACTGGGAGGATATTCTCCAACGGTTGGAGAAGTTGAAAGAGTATGGGATCGAGACGATTGCATGGTATCACTTGCTGGTGCCCATCATCAAGCGCTTCGTTCGGGCATTCGACAACCCGAATTCAGCGGATAATATCGACTTTTGGTCCAAGGTCGCCGATTTCGTCTCGAACGGCAGCGGGCACGACTATTACGCCGGGTGGATTTCAGCATTTTGTGTATTCGACCCCGAGGGAAAGTGGATTGGTCCGCTTCTCAAGAAGTCGATGCCTTTATTCTCTTCTCCTTCATCCCTGGCAAATTCGCTACTTCCTGAATCTACAAACGTTGATCCACCTGAATCCCTCTCGGCGTCAGCCTTTTGGGACGCATACGCCGTGCCCTTGCACCCTGGAGACAGCTTGGTTTTGGACGGAACCTGTTTTCACGTGGTCGAAACACTTAACATACCCTTTGGATACGTGCATGTCCCCGTCAAGTTGGTCGACCAGGAGGCCGCTGATCCCGAGTGGCCGTGTGTAATGGTTGCGGGTGTGGTTGGCATGGTCGTTTCGTCTTCCGATGACGGCAAGATGGATACAGTTCAGCCCGCGACGGGGTGGTGGATTTTTAGGAAGCGGGACGAGAAGTAGAGGGCTGCGGTTCTGGTTTCATGTCGCACATATATCGTTTGGCATGGCAAGGGTATGCACCGGAAGATGCCGAGACACAGCCTCATAGGTAGGGTAGGGTCCGGGGGTCCTTAACCCACTTTTCTGACTGTTGTTCAGAACCATTCAAAAACACTTTTGAGACACTCTTTGGAATTTTTCCATTTTTTGATGAGAACAGTGATACCATCAGGGAATTCTTGACCGCAGCCGCAGTTGCCGGTGGCTTTGAATTCGGCTCTGAATATGGGATCTAATGTCAGTTTGATGTCCTGTACCAGCCAGGCGGCTGATCAAGAGAATTTGTGATCGCCGAGTCACATTTCTTGAGGGGGTCCGAGGCCCTTAGTTCACTTTTCCGACCCTGTGTAGAATTTTTTAAGGGTGCCTACCCCTTGTGGCATGGCATGTTCGTTGGAAATGATGCGTGTTAGAATAAGCGGATTCCCGACGCCTGTATTTCGGAAGCTTATACTTACACAGATTACCTTGCGATGCGCACGACTACTCTCCCAAGAAAATCCCCAAAAGAAAACTTGCATCAGTCGGCGCAGATCCAGAATGTTGTCCGATCCTCGAGCACGGCGGTCAAGGAACCCATAACCTTTTCATCCAGAAATCCTCAAACGTTGTTAGTCGATCCTTGGCTAGTTGTCGCACACATCAGCCCTCTCATAATCAATCATATTGATTCCTTCAACCCGTAAGTATTGGTAGCTCAAGAAGACAAGAAATTGAAGTTCGAAACACCCAGTGAAACTCATCAACCTTGCCTTCACCGTCCCTTCCAAAAATCCTCAAAGTTCTCTTGTGAGCAGAAGATCTCAGCTAGTTCGCAAATCGTCTCCGAATTCCACTCACTAGCTTGGATTTTATTCTCTTGTTCCATCTCCTCTCCAGTGTCGAGCAACCGCCACCGGAACATGAAATCATGCCCATCAAACCAGAGCACCCTCAGCGCCGGGCATCGTTCCCTGAGTTTATCCCGCATGGCGAGAAAGTCGGGTATGTTATCTGGTGAAGCAACCGGGGCATCTTCAAAGGCCTCGGACAAAAATTCGGAATCAAACTTCCATGAAATCGCAAGACGCCGGAGATTCGGCGGGAGGTGGGGAGCCGGTGTATTTGCGAACGTGGAGAAGAAATTGGTCGCCTGGGGACACGATTTTCAGGTGAGTCATCTCCATGGACTCAAGATCAACACACCTTGGCGTTGAAACCATCCTCCACGTCGTCATCTTCCAAATCATAGAATATCTGAAGGCGGAGCTCGGTGAGCTCTGGCAAGAAGGTTGAGATGGCGTCGAGCGTTTGTTGGTCCAGGTTGGAGAGCCCCGCGTCCAGCGAGGTGATATGTGTATATTCCTCGCGGAGCTGGGACGACAACTCGTCAGGCTTGCACCAGTGGATGGAAAGGCAGGTGAGTGTGGGCCTTGGAAGAAACATGTGCAACGGCGCGCAGCTTCCGCTGTACTCTTGCAACAGAGGCAATAGATCCGGAACACGCTGCAAAGGTGCATCGGTGGACTCGTACTCGAAGTCTCCCCATCCACTGAGGCAGACCTTGCGTACCGCCGGGAATTTCGACAAAGTGGTGAGATTCCGATTCATGGTGGAAAGGTTGATGCTGAATCGCAAATCATGCACATTGGGGAACGCTGGGCCTTCCGAGATCGTGTATCCAGCGCCGCTAAAGCTGCTGCGCGTCAATTCCAATTCGTGAAGGCGCTCACGATCAACGATCGAAAGCCATATAGTGCCCATTTTGTCCTCTTCCGCAACGACGTCCGCCCGATGAAGAAGCTTGGCTGTGCGTAATTGTAGACTTGTGGTGTCGATGATCTCTCCAGGGACTATATCACAGCGTTCGGTCACGACCTCCCTCAGTAGCGGTAACTGGCAGAGGTTGGCGATTCCCGCTTGAGTGAAAAGCGCTTGATGCGCACGCAGCTTCTTGAGGCCGGTGAACTTTGCTAGGCGGTCCATAAACGAGACCATGAGGGTGTGAGGCGATTCGGTGGGCTCCGGCAGGACCGAGTCGGCTGCCGTCGTATGTAGCCGGGCCCCAAGTAGATCGATAGTACATTGCCTGACCAGCGGGGCAATGTGGTCGGATGACCGAAATGCCAGGCGTTCCAGTGCTCTTTGAACTACCTCGGGATAAGGGAGAATGAGACGGTCCCCGAGTCCTAGCGGGTCGATATCACGAAAGTATGGATGAAAAACCAGATGACTGAAAAGCAGTGGCCGGCATGTCGATCTGAACATGCGGTGGGTGGCATGGACGTGTTTGAGAGAATCCCGAGGAAGAAGCTCAAAAACTTCCAGCCACACCTCGTTGGGCACTCGTTCGTGAGACGACATGGTGGCAAAGAGTCGGTTTGTCGTTGTTGATTATTTGATCCGCCAGCACTGCTTGCCCTCCACCACCATGCCTTCCCGCGAACGGATACCGAACGAAATCTGGCTCGAAATATTCCGCTCCCTTCCTCGCCAGGCTCTCATGCGCGTCCACTCCACCCACCGTCAATTCACCGCGATATCACGCCCACTACTTTTCACCCATTTCACATTCCACCCCTACCTTCTCGACATTCGAGGATACTTTTGCGCCGTCTTTTACGACGACATCGACCTCGAAGTAGAACGGCTGAAGTTCTGGTCTTCGGAAGAGATCGCACCGCTGGTCCGGCAGTGTACCGTCGCTCCATTGGAATGTGACGACATTGACGAAGATCGCGAGCCCACGCGAGTGTCCTTGTCAGGCTCCGAGGCCTACATTCTCAACTCCGAATTCGTTCGGCGAATCTCCAAATTCACTGGTCTGCGCAAACTTTCAGCAACCCAGCTCGACCTAGATTCAGCCGCCCTTGCCGACATATGCGCTCTTCCACTCTTGACCGACTTGTCCATCGTCGGCTGTGAGGTCGAAGACTGCGATATTTCCGACATGGAGCCTTTACTCCTACGCAGATTCTTCTTCCGAGGCTCAGCCGACCGGTGGATCCCACTCCTCGATACCGCATTCCTTCACGAGCTCGATTTAACCGGTCACGGAGCGGTGTCCTGCCTTGACAAAGTTGCGGCTTGACGGGTGTGATTTCCTGTATACGTGGCGAAAAGGAGCGGAGGGCGGGGGACTTGTGCAAGAGCAGAGCACGTTCGGTGAAGGCAAGTCGGAGTCGTGAGCTGCCGCGGAGTCGTATGCTAACATCAATCAGACCATGTCGAGCGTATGCAGATCGAGTTTGAGGCATTTTTTGCAGAGTTGAGCTCGAGTTGACGGTCACGCGTCATTTTTGTTCTTTATCACTTCGAAATGTACAAGTTAGTTGGAATCTAAGCTATCCGGATGAAAAGAGTCCAGTCCACGAAGAATTGCCCTCACGCGTGGCAAACCACTTCAGGCAGACACCTATGACCCCCGTATTGGGTTAGTCTAGGTTTCGAATAATGACTTACCCAAAGGGCCTCGGGGAGCACTAACCGCAACCGTGGTACATCCGTGGCGGGTGCATCCGCCGTATTTCTGGCATGTTGGCGGGTGCGTCCGGGGCTTTTGTGGGGCACCAGGGCGGGTGCATCCGGCGGGTCTGCTGTTTCTGTGGACGGATGCATCCGGCTGCCGCGCGTAGCGCGGAGCGAAAAATTGGTTTCTGGCCGCATATTGGGTCCCGTTTGACGCCGTTTCCGCGCGCCCAGTATGTTCATGTCGAGCGCGTAGCGCGGGGAGAAAAAATGGGTTTGCGCGCAGAATTCGAGGGAAAAGCAGCTATTTAGCGCCGCCTTTGGGGTATGGATGGCTGGTCGTCTGGCCGTCTGTTATTCAAATAGTCCTGATGATTGCTGATAGCTATTCCATACTACTCACAAGTGCACCAATTCTACGTTCTGAATGATGTTTTTTTTTGTGGACCACACCACGGACAACCGTACCGCGGTATGTTGGCTGGCTGGTAGGAAGTAGCCCACCAGTAGTTGGCCGAAGAATCTGATAGCTGATGTAGCCCGACGTCGTATGTAGTGTGTTCATCACCACCAATTAAATAACCGCTCATGACATTCTTCGCTACCTTGCTACGTACTTGATGGAATATCCACGGATGACCCCGCCTTTCTCAAAACAGGTCAGGGCGGAGGCGGGTGAGCCCGCCTAGTTCAACAGGATATTGGCGGATGGGTCCGTCTGATTCGAGAAGATAGAGGCGGATGCAACCGCTATGGTCAAAATGACGTCGACGGGCTCGTCCGTCCCATTCGAAGAAATGCAGACGGATGCATCCGGCTTCGTTGAGACAAGTGGGGACGGATGCACCCGCCTGTTCAACCAAACGGAAACGGATGCACCCGCCATATTCAGAACGACTTGGACGGACGCGTCCGTGTCATCCAACATAAATCTTGACGGATGCACCCGCCTCTGGTACAGATTTCAAGGACGGATGCATCCGGTCAACACCATCTGAGGGACGGATGCATCCGTTGAAGTTGTAAATTTCAACGGATGCACCCGCGGTGAGGTACCCCAGGACGGAGGCGTCCGTGTTGTTGCAGAGACAAGAACGGATGCATCCGATCTTTTTCAAACGTTGAACGGATGCGTCCGTCCATGGGGTCTTTTTATTTCCCTGAGCACGGGTGCGTCCGTCAGGTAGTCTTCAAAGTCGGATGCGTCCGTGCCATCCAACTTGCAGATGACGGGTGCGTCCGCGTTTCATTCCCCTATTCTATATCCTGAAAGCATTCTTCAAGTTTCTTAGGTTTCGTGGGAGTCCAGTTCAATAGAAACACAGTCAGGTAGCCCTTTCTATACGAAACACCCAACGTCATGTCTATTGAAATCTATTCTAGTTTGCTGTGCTGACGGACTTACCCAATCCAGCATGATGTGCTGAGCCAAACATCAAGACCATAACAACCGCTATTGCCCCAATTGGGAAAGTCTCTCACAATTCAATTCAAGTTCAAAAGTCAAACAGTTTCAGGAAAAGGAATAGTACAAAGAATCGTAGACGACATCAATATTGGAAACCAGTATCATGGTAGTATTCATCCTCGGGGTAGTCGATGGGTTTCTCCTTGGGAGAAAAGAAGAGGCGCTTCTCTGAAAAGAAGAATCAAACTCCGAGAAGTACAGATTGAAGAACGGCACTCACTCATGTCAATCTTGGGAGCGCGGGCAGCCTTCAAGAATTCCTTGGCTGGAAACATCAAGATGCGTCAAAGACAGATGAGACAAGCGAGTTCGAGACGTACGCAGCGTGTAGAGATGATGAGGGGTGTTATGGAAGCGCCCAACCTCGGCGTGAATCGCGTAATATGCGTCGCGGGCTGCGTCGTACTGCGGGTCGGCAGAATCTAATTTGATGAATGCATCGTATGCGGCATCGAGACGCTGATCGAGGATCCAGAAAGTGTTCCCGTAGTCAAGCTTGCGTTGAATGACAGTGATGCCAATATCACATTGAACGATGTGCGGTACTAATTTATAGAAATGAGACGAGGAGGTCAGAATGGATTGTGGCTCACCGTTGTGCAGCGCGCAGTCGGTGGGACGCTCTGGACCGACGAGAGCCCAACGGGGGCAAGTACACTGGAAAGATGAGTGAGAAACCGTGGTAAGAATGATATAGACACACACCTCAGGCTTGGTGCCAGTGCTGTTGCGGCCAGGATTGCTCAAACTCCAGACAAAACATCCACTGCACTCGCGGTACGAGGGCCGTAGTTTGGACGGGTCGGCCGTGTGCCACTCGTAGCAACCCCAGCCGAACGTGCCAACGGGATGGCCACACTCGAGGCAGTCCAGGGTCATGTGGTGGGCCACCTGCTCCCTCACCTCCGCGGACTTGAGGAGAATGGCGGTGCCGGGGACGAGAGGGTCGTCGGATCGTCAAGTCGTGCCGATGTCGTAGAGGTGGCGTGCAGGCAGTCGGTCAAACATAGTAGGCGTTATGGGGGCTAATGCAGAAGCTGGGCGAACCCTCACCTTTATACTCACCTTTCGAGGGCCATTGTCCTCCGAATTAACCGCTGTGCACCATCATGGCCAATTGTTCGTCCAATTACCCGACGCGCGCCATCAATTTGCTTTCATGGCCAATTGTTCGTCCAATACCCGACGCGCGCCATCAATTTGCTTGCCTTTTACATTGTCCGCCGAATTATTGCGCATTTCCCATTTCGGGACAGATGACCGCGTGGCACGAATGCTGAAGAAACTGGACTCAAGTCGAAAAGGAATATGGAGGAGAGGAAAGTAATGCAATAGTAAAGGAAGAAAGTACAAGTTCGTCGTGTAGTACCCGTCTACAATGCCCTCCTGGCGTCTTTATATTTTTCCAAGTCTTTCTGCGCCACTCCAAGAGCACAGTCCAGCGAGACTCTCGACCACTTCTCGCCTGTCCAGGCCCGCAACGCGCTGCGCATGGTAATTTCCCGAGCGGGGTGATCACCCTGGTGAAGCGTCCCCTTGAACGAGCGACTACGCTTGCCGTTCGCATAGACGAAGCAGAAAGTGTACTCCGTCTTCTGCGGCTCCTCCTCCTCCTCCCCCTCCTCCTCCTCCTCCTCCTCCTCCTCCCCCTCCCCCTCCTCCCCCTCCTGCTCTCCCTCCTTCGACCGGCTGCGCTTGCGAGACGTGTCCGGTGACATGGACCGCTGGCGCTTAGCACGGGAGGTTTTACCCTCCTTCTTGGCTGCCTTGTCCGCCGCCTTCTTCTCTTGCTCCAATTGCTTCTTTTTCGCATCCAGCCACTTCTTGGAATCTCCAACTCGGACGAGGGCCGTGCCACTGCGGGAGGTGACGAGTGGGATCCGAGCTTGGCGATCCAACGGTACATTCCTGTCAGCTTGACGGATGGTCAGTACCGAGTGTAGCTGTGGATGTGCGGGTGTTGGACATGGTACGCAGGTTGTTCCTGCGTGTGGCTCCAAACAATACAGCGTACACGGAGGCATACGAGGAATTCCTTGACGAGCTTGGCTTCAGTTTGGAGCACCATGTACGCAGCACTTACCTCGACAACCTCGTCTAACGTACGAACAATTAAACAGGGAGCTCTCCGCCGGCTCTTCGCCGCTTCTCTCGAGTGGTATACCCACCTACGCAACCAGGTGGAATACTTCTTCGATCAGGAACTCGAGAGCGCGCGCGAGCAATACCTCACAGAGCAAGCTGCAGAAGAGCAACCCAGCGACGACGAAGGCACCCAGCGGGGTCGCTCCTCCTCTCACGCCTCCAGCACCTCCAGCACCTCCCATTCACGCTCATCCTCGTCGTCGTCAACACGTTCCTCGTCACCCACCCCAGCGCCCCATTCCAAGGGCAAAGGCAAGCGCAAGAGATCCCCCAGCCCGGAGCCCGCGCAGAATCCGTTCCCAGACCCCAAGCCTCGAACTCGTCCGAGCGAGTACCTGCGAAAACGATGCCCGGCGTGTTTCGGGGGTGAGCTGCGGCACGATCCCTCTTCCACGTATGTCTCTCATCCCTCTCGTCGTTTGACCAGTTGGCTAATCTACAACCAGGGCTGATGTGTTTGTGTGCGTGGACGCGTGCTTCACTCAGAAACGGCACAAGAGCCAGCCCGACGCGCCCAAGACACATCCCGATACCCACTTCATCCCGGACGAGCTCTCCGCTCAGATGGAGGAGTACGTGGAGCGCGTGCGAGGTGACCAAACCTCTAAGAGAGCAAAGAAGGCTACTTGCGAGGAGGTGGAGGACGAGGACGACCACTACGCGCACCCTAACCTCCATGTCTCCGAGGCCAATCTCGACGTCTGCGAGGAGTCGTTCACGGCAGCAGACGAGCGGCGCACCAAATCCAATACTCAGCAATTCGACATCACCGCTATCATGGGGCTACTGTGTCGCCACGACCGCGTTCTATGGCTGCTCAATATGCGATCCGCGGGTGAGAAGCAATTTGGGGCTTTGCTTCTCGTTGAGGAGCTCTTCCAGCACCTGCCGGAGGACGTGCAGGTGGGCTTGCTGTACGATATCGTCTGCCAACTTGCACGGTCTGCCCTCAAGTGGGGCTTTCTCGAGCGGTATTTCCCGCGCTTGGCCTTCGCGGTGGCTGTCTTCCATGCGTTTGGGCACGTTTGGCCTTGCCAACTCGTATTCCACCCACGGTACCGCGAGGGCTTCGGATTCACAAACGGCGAAGGGTGCGAGCGCTTTTGGCACTCGATCAGCCATTTGATCGCTCACCTTCGTATTTCGGGGGTTCGTTTCAATTGTTTTCGCTTCCTCATATATGGATTAACGTATTGGACAGTCGCACCACCGACTCTATGTCCTGGACGCACAAATCAAGCACGCGGACGAGGCCAGTCTCTTCAAGCTTGCAGAATGGAATCACCGCCGGTCTCTACACTCCAAGGCAAAGCGTGTCGAGGCGGAGGACGAGCTTGAAGACTGCGACTATGCCGTCTCATGGTTGCGCAAACAATGGAAAGCTCAGGTGGCATCGCAGACCAAGCCAGTGGCACGTAAGTCGCCACCATGCATCACCGTCGTTCATGGTATTGACGGTCAGCAGGTATGACCAAGAAGTCGGCAAGTGAGAAGGCTATCGCCTCCGTCCTCGCCCAGCGACAAGTCGTCTCCGTGCTCAAGGAAAAGAAGGCGGAAATTGAGGCGAATCTTTTGGATGCTGCTGACCGCAGCAACACCGACGACACCCTTCTCCTAGCCTCTGACCTCAAGAAGGCTCGCGCTGCGCTGGCCAAAGCCCGAACGGAACTGAAGCGGAAGGAGGGCGCGCTCGGAGTCGATGGCCGGAACAAGCTCAACAACAAGACCCAAGCCAAGTTCCTTGAGCTGCGCGTCAGCGCGCTTGCTCTTAAGAAACGTCTACGGGATCTTCTCCGTGCTCACAAATTCGAGCGGGAGGCGCTGGAGCGCAATTCGCGGCGGCAGCAGGGCTCAGGTGTGTTATGCTTCACAAATACATACCCGACATACATCACTCATGGTCTTATACAGATCCTAATTTACGGGACCATACGCTCGACGCCATCAAGCGCCGACGGCCGAAGATCGTTAAATTGAATCGTCAGTACAACGAGACTTGCGACAAGATTGCGGCCGAAATCAAGTCGAAACGTGCTCCTCGCCGCGCCATCCCCCCGCCCAAGATTGACCCAAAGATCTTGTTCCAACTCGACATCGCTGACACCGTATGGCAAGACATCGGCTTGGAGGACCCCGAGGAGGAGGAGAAGGAGGTGCCACCGTGGCTTGGGGATGAGTCCGTGCGCAAAGGGATCAGGGCCATGCTGGTCGTTGATCGAGCAAACGAGGAGGACAGGATCTTGGAGAAGGAGCGGCGCTCGCTGCGTATCTGGTTTGCGGAGGAGTGGTCTATGTTGGAGCTGGCCATCCAGCATGCAGGTACGTCCCCTGCCTGCGGCCTCTGGCGTTCCAATTAACCCCCATCGCAGACAGCCAAGCCGCAGCGTACTTTCTGCACCGGCGTCGGCGTCGGTTGCTGGCACTGTGTACTACATGGCGTAAATACCTCCCCGACGCTGAGTACGCGAATGAGATCGCATGGGGTCCTTCAGATGGGGAGGTAGCACGGTACATGGCGCAGCGGGCCACCGCCGCGAGGGGCAGGGACGATTTCGAGGCGTTCATGGGAGAGCCAGAGAAGGAGGCGGAGGAAGAAGAGGAGGACGAGGTGGATTTTGGGTGGTTGGATACACTGAATACGGAGGAGGTCGACAGCGACAGTGACCATAGCGACGTTGAGGACTGACTCAAATGTGTAGATGATTCGCTGCATTACTCTATATACAATTTCTGCTCCATTTTTTTGTGACGTGAGATACCTTCCCAATTCGGTCGATAGTGGTTGTTATGGTCTTGATGTTTGGCTCAGCACAGCATGCTGGATTGGGTAAGTCCGTCAGCACAGCAAACTAGAATAGATTTCAATAGACACGACGTTGGGTGTTTCGTATAGAAAGGGCTACCTGACTGTGTTTCTATTGAACTGGACTTGCCGACGAAACCTAAGAAACTTGAAGAATACTTTCAAGAGATTGAGTAGGGGGGAAATGAAACACGGACGCACCCGTCATCTGCAAGTTGGATGGCACGGACGCATCCGACTTTGAAGACTACCTGACGGACGCACCCGTGCTCAGGGAAATAAAAAGACCCCATGGACGGACGCATCCGTTCAACGTTTGAAAAAGATCGGATGCATCCGTTCTTGTCTCTGCAACAACACGGACGCCTCCGTCCTGGGGTACCTCACCGCGGGTGCATCCGTTGAAATTTACAACTTCAACGGATGCATCCGTCCCTCAGATGGTGTTGACCGGATGCATCCGTCCTTGAAATCTGTACCAGAGGCGGGTGCATCCGTCAAGATTTATGTTGGATGACACGGACGCGTCCGTCCAAGTCGTTCTGAATATGGCGGGTGCATCCGTTTCCGTTTGGTTGAACAGGCGGGTGCATCCGTCCCCACTTGTCTCAACGAAGCCGGATGCATCCGTCTGCATTTCTTCGAATGGGACGGACGAGCCCGTCGACGTCATTTTGACCATAGCGGTTGCATCCGCCTCTATCTTCTCGAATCAGACGGACCCATCCGCCAATATCCTGTTGAACTAGGCGGGCTCACCCGCCTCCGCCCTGACCTGTTTTGAGCAAGGCACGGTCATCCATGTGTGATATATTCTTAATTGAAGTACGCGTCCACCCACATCCATCAAGCACGTAGCAAGGCAGCGAGGAATCCCATGAGCAGTTGATTTAATTGGGGCCGATGAACACACTACATACGAGGTTGCGCTACATCAGCTATCACATTCTTCGGGTAACTCGTGGACTACTTCCTACTTCCTACCAGCCAACATACTTACTCCGGTACGTTTGTCCGTGTGGTTCACATAAATATCATTATTCAGAGTGTAGAATTGGTGAACTTATAAGTAGTGTGGAATAACTATCAGCAATGATCAGGACGGACTATTTCAATAACGGACGGCCAGACAACCAGAGGCCCCACTAAACAGCCGCTTTCCCCGCGAATTCTGCGCTCAAACCCATTTTTTCGCCCCGCGCTACGCGCGGGACTCGAAGATACTCACACGCGCAAACGGCGTCAAACGGGACCCAATACGCCGCCAGAAACCAATTTTTCGCGCCGCGCTACCGCGCAGCAGCCGGGTGCATCCGTCCACAGAAACAGCAGACCCGCCGGATGCACCCGCCCTGGTGCCCCACAAAAGCCCCGGACGCACCCGCCAACATGCCAGAAATACGGCGGATGCACCCGCCACGGATGTACCACGGTTGCGGTTAGTGCTCCCCGAGGCCCTTTGGGTAAGTCATTATTCGAAACCTAGACTAACCCAATACGGGGGTCATAGGTGTCTGCCTGAAGTGG
The DNA here is from genome assembly GCA_029378245.1 of Roridomyces roridus. Classification (NCBI taxonomy): domain Eukaryota; kingdom Fungi; phylum Basidiomycota; class Agaricomycetes; order Agaricales; family Mycenaceae; genus Roridomyces; species Roridomyces roridus. Next base: position 33,363 of record JARKIF010000087.1, read on the forward strand.
GCAAACTAGGCGAGTCGTCCAACTGAGAGAGGTAATCTGCATAGCTTTTCAACGCCTTCCCAATCTTTCCGCGAGCCATACGGTCGTTCAACCAGAGATGCACCGAGCGGTCCAGTGGCGAGTAATCTGTATAAACATCGAAAATCGCGTTGAAAAGCAGCGCGTCGAGCAGTTCGCTCCGTGACTCTGGCTCATCTCCACTCCATAACCCAGCCAAACCATCAGCAATCCGATTTTGGTGCTTCTCGTGCACGCGCAGGCCTCTTGGCTCGAGTACGATATTCTTCGTGATGAATCTGATCGTGTCTGCAGCTTTGTAGGGTGTGGGCTGGAATTGGATTGCCTCCAAGAATTCGCCCAAGACGGCCATCATACCCTCCGAAACTCGCTCAGAGGTAAAATGACGTTGCGAGTCGGGGGAATCGGAGATGGGTATACTCGTCTCTTCTGGCAAATAAGGAGAGGCGGGTAGGGTTGAGAAGACGTATACGAGGACGTTGAGGACATTAGCTTTGAGCATGGCGATGACGGACGTCGCAACGGGGGATGGGTCCTGGTCCTTGAGCTTGTCAAGGAGCGTATCAAGCACATACTCGTACGCCTCGCCGCGCCAAGCGTCCAGTGATATGACCCGCCAGAGAGCGCACAGGACTGACTCTAACGATTCTCCCGAGGAAGCGTTCGAGATCGTCACCGGATACGCGTCCCACATGGCCATGCCGACGCCCGGGCCCCCGAGGAGCACTCCCACCGCGTCATCCGACTTGCGAGCACACAGGTACTCGACAATCGCTTCGGGGACGATCACCGAGGCGCTACCATCGTCAGGGGGCTGCCACAGCGAACAAAAGGTCAACACCATTCGGTCGAACCATTCGACGGACTCGACACTCCGAATCTCATTGTGAAATCCGAAGCCGACGATTTGCGATAAAGCGACCTGGAAATCTTGGTTCAAGCCAAAGAACGCAGTGGAGGAGTTAGAGCGTATGAGCGTCAAGGTCTCGTTGTACCGATACGGGGGGGATCCCAGGTAAGTCGAGGCCACGAGGAATTTGACTAGAATTGAATGAACTTTCGTGTTGAGGATGTTGTGAATTTCCTTCACGAGTACTGGAATCACCTCTGAGGAGGGAAAGGCTCCCAAATGGTACAATTGGTACGAGAGCACCGGATTGCACGCGCTAAGTGGTCCCTGGTGGTCCAACAAATATGGGGTCACGGACTCCAGATGCGGAGCAAGGTCCACCTCCACCTCCAAGTCCCATGCGTCCAAAAAATCCACGAGTTTGGACAGAAGACTTTTTACGGAGCAGAAAACGGACCATTCGATCATGGCCTGTGCAGAGATGGAGTACTCTCCCATATCTGAGGCATTCTGCTCGAAAGCCTCCAGTCCCAAGAGCTGGATATCCACCAACGCCCCGACACTGCCGAGGGCCCACAAAGCCTTGTAGCACGTCACCCGCCTGCGTTTCGCGAGCTCCGGCTTCAACAAGCCGCTATCGCAACTCCAATGCAGCTCTACGAAACGACGATGCAAGTCGAGGTCCGGATGCTGCCTGAGATTCTTGACATGATTCCGATAGGACCATCGTGGATAGTCTGGTCCCCACAGCACATCTGGTACAGCCTCGGCAAAGGGCTCAAACTCGGTTTCGTCCGCGAGGGATTTCACCGTCCAGACGAGGGCCCGATAATCCCTGTCGGACGTCGCTTCGATGGCGGCTTGGGACATGGCTTGAGACATGGTGGGCTCGGTGCTATCGTCCGCGGGATCGTCGCCGACAAGGTCGTCTGGATAGACCCCAAAAAGCCTCGGAAAGCGGTGTCCGATAAGGACAGTCGAGATAGTGCAACGGCAGGATGGTGAGCGTAGAATACACGACCGTGATGCAAGCCAGCATACAGGCGGCTACGGCAGCCATCGGAATGTTGATAGGGATTAGAAACGCCACGAGCCCGGCGAAGAAGAGGAATAGGGATGCGTGCAAGAGGAGCGGGATGACATCCACGACCTTGTGCATGCTGAATTCCTTGAGGCCGTAATACAGGAACGAAAAGATGCGAGCGCGAACGCCGGGTGCAGACCGCATGTCTGCTTTGTGAAGAAAGTCGCGTGCCCATTGCTCGACGAGCGTCGCGATGAGGGCACACGAGAGGCTGAAGCCTAGACTGATAAACCAAAATGTGTTGCAGACTAGGGATGTCGTGGGCGGGCTGAAAGGCGGCAGTGGGGCAGGCAGCTGGACTTTACTCCCATTCGCAGCAGCCGCAAGCTGCTGAGAAATTTGGGCAAGAAGCAGCACCGTGGCGTCTCCCGAGTCTGGAACCAGTGTCGGATAGCTTTCGATGATAAAAGCAGTCAAACTAGCGGAAAAGAGACCGGCCTAAGTCGGGTCACATTCCTTCCAATTCGAATGAATAAAAGGGCCTACGAATATGAGAATCCCCTCCATGTCACTCTTCCAACTCTCCACCAACGACTTGTCGTACTTTTCCGCCTCGGAGACGTATACCGACCAAAGCTTCGCGGCGGCGGCTTCCCCGTTTGGGTCGATGTAGAATTCTGTAGGGAGTTCATTTCGACGACGGGAACCCGGTGGAGAAGACGGACCTTGGTCACCCATTCTGCCCTTCTCTGCATCGGATGACATGGTGGTATCAGTCAAAGAGCCACCGACCAATAGGCTCCGACCTGTTCGCGCAGATGTCTATCACACGCAATAAATTCCTTTGGAAATCCGTTTGTAAATTATAACATTTGGCCAGAGGCTTGTAACGCAGGTATTAGGCTAGTATTAAAACGAACGCGCGGGCTTGAGCTTAGAGACGAGACGGGCGCAAAAGCCAGAGAAAGCCCACTACAAGGAAGAGGAGCGGATTGAGGAGCGGCCCAGCAGAGAGGGAGACAGCACTGTTCTGGCCCGCCGTTGCCGACGCTGAAGGCGCTGACCCAGACCCTGAAGCTGACGAGGCATTTCCACCAGCAGAGGAGGCTGTGTCACCCAACGTCCTCGGCGCATACTCATTCGGAACGCTCAACACGACACTGTCCAAATCTACACCCGTTCCCCATCAGCATCTCTCTCAGATTCAAGAAAGAGACGAACCAAAGTAAGACTGATTAACCCCCGCGTTATTCGTCAACGTGAGGTTGTGCAATCCACCATCCAAATTCGACGCAAAATACGCGAGCGTGGGCTGCTGCTGCTCGCACGTCATGCCAAAAGCGCCGCCACAGCCTGATATGCCGTTAAACACCTGGGGCTCGCCGCCGTCCAGGACGACAGTGTACAGCCCGTGGTCGTTCTTCTTGTCGCCAAACATATAGATCGCTGAGCCTGATGGGACCTTGAGGAAGAATGGGCGGGAAGTGAAGGGGGAAAAGACTCACCATGGAATGAAAAGGACACGCTGGCATTGTCCGCGTTGGTGTACGTGCTCCCGCCGCCACTAAAGTTGCCCGACTTGTTGGAGCCCCAGACGCCGTTGTACTCGAAGGCAGAGTCCGTCTCCTCCAGCGTCTGGTTCTTCACAGTAGCCCTGCCAGTCGAGACTCAGACCAAGAAAGAATTTGGGATGACGAAGAGCAACGCACCCAGCAGGCCCCAACTGCACCGTCGTCCTCAAAAAATCAAACAAAAACTCGCCGCCGCCAGCATCCGCGCCCTGCTTGCCGAGATTTCGTAGTCTAAGGGTGTGGTCGGCGTACGAGAGATTATCCGCTCCATAAAGCATGTAGGGCGAGGCCGCGTCACTGGGGAGATACGCGCTCTTCGTCACGGCCGACCCGTCAATCGTCACTTCGTACGAACCAAACGCAGGCCCCGCAGCGCCAAAGACGTAGATCGCAGGTCCAGTGAAGTTGAATTCCACAGTCGCGCCTGTAACGTTGGTCGAATGGAAGGTGCCCAGGAGCCATTGGCTCGTCTTGGGATCATACGAAGCACTCGATGGGTCGGGGGTCTGCCACGCCCCTTGGTCCGCGTACGAGAGGATGCTGTCGAAATCATCGGTGGTGACGTTGAAGTTGACTGCGGAGGCGTCCATTGTCGTCAAGTCGTCGTCGGTCGGGAATGAAAGGACTCGAGATAAAAGGAGATGCGAGCAAGCAGTGTGTCAATTACGGTCACGCGTCAGCCAAACACCAAACGCGTTGCCCAATTCTCCCTATGTACATACAAAAAATAATCATAAATTTAAATCGGAAACTGCAGAGTAATCTGCGTAATAGCCTCCATCGCATCCTTCCTGTATGTGTCTTGCGAAATCTGAGTCGGGAACAACCCATCAAGGAAAGTCATCATATTCGGATTCGCCGTGCTCCACTTGGGCCAGTTGGGCACAGTGTGCCCATTCGGGTCGAGGTTGTTGGCAAAGTTGATCACGGCGTCCCTAAGCTCGCCGGTGCCGTAGCTGTTGAGGATGTCGGTAAAGTGCGCAGAGCCGAGGAAAGGGAGGGCTTTGAGGCGTTTGCTCACTGTTGAAAATACTCGTCAATAAAAGTGGAAAGTAGAAGTAGCGTAGACGTACGGAAAGCCCATTGATTCTGCTTGCCATTGAGCGCCTTCTGGAAGAACCGACGCGGGGCTTGGAAAACACCATCGCCCTGGAACGCAGCAATACGCTTGAACTGAGGCGTCAACACGTCGAGGATGCCGGTATCGAACGGCGACCCAGCAGTAACATCGCTCGGGTATAACTTGGCCAGATTCGCAACCTGCGTCGAGTTGGCTTGAGGAATCCATACCGAGCTCACGTATTTCGTAAAATCGGCATCGGACGTGACGTTCAAAGTCGACAAGGAAAAGAGCGTGCCTTGTCATCCATCAGCGTCATTCGAATGAAAACAAGAGAACCAGAAAACCTTCGTCATCGCAATCACCCGTCACAAAAGGCACATTCGATACCTTGCCCTGTTGAACAAGCGCCTGCGGGTTGGCCGTGAGGAACGTGCCGTCCTCGCGCGGCAGGAAGGCCAGAACTAATGACTGGTACGAGAAAATGCCGGGCGACGCGTCTTGCGCCGCCTTAAACTGATTAAACGGAACAGTCCGCAAGCATGCAAGGGTGTCGGAGGCACCGGAGCACCCGGTTTTTTGAACGATCGCATCGTAGTCTGTTCAAAATATCAGCAATGTAAGAGATGGGAGATTTAATACGCACACTTTTGTCCATTCTCAACAGGGCCGACAGGGATGGGCGACCCCGACTCCATGAACGCGCCGCGGAAGAGGCCTTGATTGTCGCCGTTGTTCGCGAGCATGTGCAGGGATACAGAGATGGCTCCGGCGGATTCACCCCAGCTGCGAGAAACGGTTTCAACAAATTGAACATCATTGAAAAGACGTAGACGCACATGGTAACCTTGGTAGGATCGCCTCCAAACGCACCGATGTACTGCTGAATCCAGCGAAGCGCTTGACGTTCTGAGGAAGAAGAATGAATACAACCACCAAAGGATAGAATATAGCACTCACGATCCTGGAGTCCGAGATTACCAACCCCGGCCTCACGAATCTCCTTGCTGGCCAAGAACCCGAAAGCTTAACGGGACATCAATACTACTGCGTTGAATATTCAACTTACTCACCCGAGACGCGGTAGTTCATCGAGACATAAATGACAGGCTCGCCGAGGTCGATGGAGCGCTGGACGATCGTCGTTCCATCGTACCTGCATATCCACTAAGTAATGTTTGACGAGGAGAAAGCGGCATTCACTCACATGGCAGGACTCCCCAACTCGAACCCACCGCCGAAAATCCACTACCCCTCAAGTCAAATCTCTCTATAAGCAGGCAAATACAAGGACGCACCACAACAACAGGAAGCTTGGATGTCGCCTTCGCAGTGCTCGGCTTGATCACATTGAGCGTGAGGCCTACATCTCGTTTAATTTCCCTGCACGCAAAGAAAAAGAAACAATGAAAGAAAGGAACGCACAATCCTCTGCCGCAGGGAAAACCAACCCAAAGATCGAGTTGGCGACATAGTCGACGACCTCTTGCGCCACCCCAGTCAGGATCGGGAGTTCGATTTCCTATGGTCATTTCAGCTCAACGATGAAGACCAAGAAGACCAAGGGAAAAAAAAAAGTATCAACGCACCTGCTGAGGACAGGCATCCCCAAACGAAGTCACAGTATACGACCCAGTGTACTTGTCCACCGGTTGAGGGAGCTGGAGACGCAAATCGCCTACTCTACGCATTTCATCGTTATCAGTCTACCTCGACTCCCGAAAAAGAAAGGCAAGACAAGACCACTCACGGCGGCTTGGCAAACGGAATCCCCAAAAAGCTCTGCGTATTTGACCCCGCCTTGCCCGTGAACACCGCACTATCGAGCGTCACAGTAGGAGCGGCGAGTGCAGCTCCCTCTACTCCATGCGTCTGAAGCAACAGAAGCAAGGAGAGGGCGGCGGCAGAGAGCGGCGACAGCATCCTGAATCCGAATCCGACTTGTGCCTTGGGAGAGGGGAGGGGGAGCACGACGACCGAACGTGTACGGATCGCAGCTTGATTCCCCCCGCCTCGCGTGCTTGCCCTTTATACAAAGCTGTAACCGTAACCCGTAACCGAACCGCCGGGACAAGAGGAAATTTTCTGAGGAAAGGAATCAGGTATCAGAGGGTATCAGTCATGGGCAACATCACGGGTTGCGTTCCTTACCCCGGCTGACCAGGGACCACAAGCGATTGTTGCCGCACGGAGGCAAAAGATTCGTGGCTGAAGCCTTTTCCGGTGAACGACTGCTCGAATTTCGTCGACTCCAGCCTCGTGTAAAGGGAGATCCGGACATCTTCTCTCAGCTGCAAGCGCTCACCCCGCACCACCCCACACCGCCCAACGCGGGGCCCCAGATAGAAGTTCGAGAGCACGACAGCACGACCAGGAACCTGGAATTTCAATTTTCACATGCACATGCAAGTCTATACAACCATCATGATGCAGCCAGAAAAACATATGGCTTCAAGGGCTTGGCTTCCTTCTGACTGTGAACACCGGACAGGCAAAGATCGAGGCACACCTGTCCATTCGCCTGCTCATGACCTCCTCCCCGCTCTTGGTACCATCCAAGCCATTCGCACCAAGACGAACAAGTATTGAAGATGACTGATCATTAACATCGTAACCAACACCAATTTTACAGGTACGCGCCAGCCAGCACACAAGCGAGCATCGCAACCACAACCCGCAGAGGTGGAACCCCAAGGGCGACCCCAGCACCGGTATTGCCACCGGTAGCACTGGGCGCAGCCGACCCGCCAGGCGCAGTAGCGCTCGGACCACCAGCAGAAGCCGAAGCGGACGACGACGATGTACTCGTCGTGGTGGCAAGTAGAGGCGGACATTGAGGCGCAGCGAGCACGTCCCCATAGTTACTCGCAGCCCAGAGCACCACACCATTCGTCCATCCAAAGCCAGCCTACGGAAATCCTATGAGCACCGCGAAGAAAAGCCAAAACAGTAACTGACCTGCACGGTGTACTCCCCACCCGAGCCCGACGAATCGACGTCCGAGATTGAGAGCTTTTCAAACATCTACAAGCCCCGTCAGCCCTCATCCGTTTGAAAAGAGAAACCAAAAAAGACGCACATTCCCCGTATTCCCCACACTCTGCGTAACATTAAGCTCCGCATCCGACAAGCGGGGCAAGATCCCAGGAATCGACCCGCCCGTCGCCCGCCAGCTACAAAGCACACCGGTCATGTACCGATTCGCTAGCTGCATCCCCAACGTATCCGCCCACCCTCCCTGCGTCGCATTCCCACCATTGACAACTCCACCCCCGGACAACGTACTGATATCCGCCGCAGACCCCGACGTAGACGCATTCACATTCGTCCCCACAAAGTTCTGCATCGGCAGCGCCGACTCGTCAATACCAAGCTGTCCTTGAGGCACAAGCGAGAACGAGCCCTGCCCCGAAGCGGGTGTGGGTACAGCCCCACCAGTAACATTGGCAGGCAACGCCCTCAAAGCCATAAGCGCAATGTACTGATGCGGCGGCCACGAATTTGGCGCGTCCCATTGCTGCCCCGTCTGCAAGAACGTCACAGGCATCGTCCCATTGTATCGATTCATCACTAAATTCAGCGAGGCGAAGGCTCCAAATGCGTTGGTAGAGTTGGTGAGCACCTCGGAAGGGATGAGACCGCTCCAGAAGGGGTAGAAGGTCGCTGTGCTGAAGACGTCGTTGCGCGCGTTCTTGGTGAGGCTAAAGTCGTAGAAGGCGAGCTGTGGGGAGAGGGGTTAGCACGCGGTGGAGAGAAGGGAAGAGAAGAGGGAAGAGGGAGGGAAGGGAGCCAGCGGCGTGAAGTGCGCAGAAGGAAGAAGTGTGGAGAGAAGGTGATAGGGGGAGGGGGAGGAAGCCGACGGCTTGGAGTGTATCCGAAGACGACGAGGGAAGGACAGGCAAAGCACGTTGGACAAAAAGAGCACAAAACGCACCTTGGTCGCATTCCAGCACAAATCCAGCACTCCCGCCTTGATCGCCGCAGCAGCAGCCGTATGCCTGGCCACAGCGCTCGCGTTCGTCTTGCCGTACAGGCCCGCCATCAGGACGCGGTTCTTATCTGCATATGTGAAGTAAGCGTACGAAGGGTAGGGTGCGGAGCGGTGGTGATGGCAAGAGGGGACGGCGCCCAAGGGAGGGAAGGGAGGGGGGTAGTGGAGGAGAGCGAGGAGCAGAACGAGCACTCACACAAAATACTATTCAAATCCACCGGCACAATACCCTTGACATCCAAACTCCTAAGCCCCGCCGTGACATTCGTCAGCCACCTCGAAGAGTAATCCCACCCCGTCTCGGCACCAGAAGCGAGCTGCGCGTAGAGCGCCTCACGCTGCGTGTCATTGAGCACGGGCTGCGTGGGGTCGGTGGCTGTCGTGTAATCTGATGCAAGTTAGCGAGTGGGTTTTAGAAATGGGGCAGAGGAAACGAACGCACCTGTGAAATACGACTCGGGCCTCGGCGCGCTGTTGGTCACGCTATACTGCGCCATCTGGTGGGTCTGGTTCGTGAAAGGGCTCTTGACGGAGACAGTGCGGTTGGTCTGCCACCACACGAGCTCGCGCTCGGCAAGCGGTAACGCACGCTTGAGGATCGTCGTGTCATTGCTGGCATCGACGTAGCGCGCCAGCATCTGGATGAACAGCGGGGGCTGCGAGCGGTTGAGGTCTACGTGCCGTCAAGCAAGCTTCAGCTTCATGCAAAGAAGGGGGGAAAAGACACGCACAGTAAATCCGCCCCCCATTGGGAATAAACCCAAATCTCTCAATCTCATCCATGAAGTTCTGCAACGTGGAATTGGCCACCTCAAACAACTGGCTCGCCAACAGCCCCTCGACGATCCAGAACGAGTCCCAGTAATACTGCTCCCTAAACCTCCCCCCGGGAACGACAAACGTGTGATTCAGCGGGATGAGCGTGCTCTCGCATTTCCCGCCCGTGCAAAGCGTCGAGGCATTCGTACCCCGTGCCAACTGCGGCCAGAACCCATGCACGGTCTGCGCAAAGGCCTTGACGAGCGGGTCCGAGACGTTGGACAGGAAGGATGGGGCAGCGACGAATTGCGGGAGTGGCACGGCCTCGAGTTCTTGGCCTTCACCGGCAAAGTCGGCGTCGATGAAGGACACGACGGCGGATTCGGTGAGACTGCCGTTAGTGGGGAGTTTTGCAAAGTCGGACAGGACGGAGGACGCGTTTTTGGAAGTCGGCTTGTCTACGATCGTTTTAGGGTCGACGAAGGGTTGGGCGACGTTGAGGGTTTGGAGCAGCTGCAGCCAAGTTAGAATAGAGGGAAGGAAGAGAAGAAGTGACCACGCACGGAACCAGCGCAAAAAATCTCGGATGGACACCATGCTTGCTTGGCAGGCAAAGGTGCTTGGGACGGCACCAAGGAGCTGGCAGAGGGAGAGGGCGTGGCTACCGCGGTGGTGACAGCGATGGGCGACGGCGAGGACAGGATCGTGAAGCTCGCGCTCTCACTGCTCTGAGCAGCGACGCAAGCGATCAAGGCGAGGCTTGCAAGGGTTTTGCGGGGCATGGTGGTAGGAGGGACCAAGGAAGGATCTCGCGCTCCCGCCTTATATCCCTGGACTGGCGCATCATTGTAGAATTCAATAGAAGACCACCTGGTGTTGGACAAGGAAGTGGGTCACAAGGTCGATGATGACGTATTCTAAGCGAGAAAACGGAAACGGAATGAAATAGGGGGCACAACGGCCGTACACGACAGAGAGAGAGTGCACGGTTCTACAAGAGGATCGGTTTTCTTCAATGTTGAGCACCAAAAAATGAGCTTGAAAACCGTAGAAACGAATTTTTGCCTGGCCATGATTTTGAAATAGCATCTACCTTGCTCCAAACCGTAGATACCCTGCTACGTGATTCGTTCGTATTCTAGTACAATGCGGCAAGGCATACCCCGTCCCGCGTCAGCAAGATGGCATTGGAATGGAATTAGGGCACTGGGCAGCGCGACCGGAAATAGAACCGAGAACTGGAAGCACAGCGCATTCTGTTCGTAAGAACCCAGTAGCCCAGAAGAATACTTAGTGGCTCGTTTTCCTTGGAAATCATGCAAGTTTCACAACGCCGCCCACTCGCGGCTCGCCAAGGGTGGTGGTTGTGGACAGAGAGGATCACTGATGGCGGGACCCGGAAGCAATTGCCTTTTTCTTCCACCATCACGATGGCTTCCACCAGCCGACCCACAGGCAGAGAAACCACACAACTCCGGGCCCTCCAAACAAGTTTAGACGGCCTAGCACGCGTAGATGGCTCAGCGCGTTTCGGATTCGGTGCATATACCCGTCTCTACCCTCCTCCCAAAAAACACTAAGTAGCATGCATGCAGGCACAACCGCGGCCCTCTCCTCCATCTCAGGCCCAATCGAAGTCAGGCTGGCAGCAGAGCACCCCTCACTCGCCGCATTCGAAGTCCTCCTCCGCCCACTCTCCAACGTCCCCACAACACAAAGCAAATCCCTCGCAGCAACCCTGCGCTCCGCCCTCCTCCCCTCCATCATCCTCACACAAAATCCACGCACGTTAATTCAACTCGTCGTCCAATCTCTATCTTCCAAATCCAAAGGCACCTCGGACGCTCTCGTAGCAGCGATGCTAAATTCATCCACCCTCGCTCTCCTCAACGCCGGATCCATCCCCATGCGCAGCGTCGTATGTGCCGTCGCCGTCGGGCGTATAAAATCCACCTCTTCTTCCTCGGAATTCATAGTCGATCCGGAGGAGGACGAAGAGCCGTCCCTCACCTCACACGGCTGTTTTGCGTTTTCCTTCGCCAATGGGGACGCCCGGTGCGTGTGGACGAATTGGCGTTCCGGATCCGCGGCGGTGGTATTCGATGAGAAGGAGCTCGCCGAGGCCAAGGACGTTGCTCTGGACGCAGCGAGGGAGGTTTTCATGCACATTCAAAAAGTGTGTCGTCTGATGGAGGGCGATGAGAGTGATGAAGAGGACGATGAGAAGATGGTGGTTTCTTGACACATAGGCGAGTACCGTTTTTTGGGGGCTGAGTTCTTTGGCTTACAGTCGCTATTAGTTTGTACTGTTACCAATGAAAATGGCTCCCTCCGCGCCCTTAACGAGAACGTCTTCCGAGTGTAGGTTAGGTTTCTGCCGCTTCTGGCTCTTGAGGCTCGTCGCGATCGCTTCACGTCAAACGCCTGCTTTATGATAAAGTACTCCGCCTGATACCCAAACACGAAGAGTTCCACGAGCTACTCTGAAGCCCCACCCCGTCCTATCACGCATTTTTTTACATAAGATTCAGAATTCACCTGAACACAAAATGAAATCACTCACCGAAAACCTTCTTCACAGCCGCTACGATCTTCTTCCTAGTCGAAAGACCTTCCTGCGTCTCTGTCCCCTCAGGCTTCTTCATCTTGGGCGCCTCGGGTTTCCCGCTATTACTAATAGGCGGCACGCTCTGCCCTCCTCCAGGACCCTGCATCCCATAAGCGCTCTGGAGCGCACCAAATGCAGCGGCGTAGTCTTTCTTCGGGCGGGTGAGTCCTGTGGTGGAGTCGATGGAGACGCTGGATGGGTTGGATGTGGGCGTGGGGAGTGTGTGGTTGGCGCTCATAGTGGGGGTGGCTGGTGAGTGAGGTGGTGAGTCACTCGTGTCTTCCTTGTCCTCCTTTTATGCGGACCTATAGTAAGTATAATGAAGGGAGGCATGATGATGCCACCGGCGCAGATTTACTTGGTTGACGAGGAGGAGTGAATCACGTTTTGCATCAGGTTCTGAATCGTTATTGGCAAACGGCTCCGAAATCGGAATGAGCTTGGCCATGAGTTCGTTCGCTCGGTCCCGGGACGTCTTGCACTCTCGGCTGCCTTTTCATTGGTAGTAGGCACCATGAGGACCGGCAATTAACGCGATACAACCTTCCGCCAGTATGACTCGGAGGCCGCACGTCGTCGGGTTAGCCATGCAAAACTCTCTCGGTCAGTAATTATGAACAGATGACTCGAGTTCGGAGGGCTGAGGGCTGCATGCACGCCGTCGGGTTAGCTGAGAGCTCTGCTATAGCAGGCTTCATATTCTCCGGGACCTGACAGAGAAGACCAGAAGATCAAGGCAAAGAAGGACAAGAATCACGGGGCGCTCCGTAGTCGTGGGGATGACTGCGGGGGTAGGTGCCCGTGTCGAGGGTCGTGCCGTACTCGGGGTGAGTGAGTACCAAGTATTTTGTATTCAAGATACCTTGGCGGACTGACTGCAAGAGGGTCCTGGAAGTAAAGTCAATTGCTTCCCTTTTGGAGCCCGGGTTGGTGTATCGTGATTCCCTGAATCCATGATTCGGGACCGTCATTTTGTGTCGACTCGGACGTGTGAGTCAATATCCCGGTTATCTGACCGCTGCTCATGTATTATCACAATTTACATAACGCAGGACCATGCGGATTCTCGAATACACAACAGATGATCCAGTATTTTATACAGGACTATCCCGGCTGACGCAACGATAAAACAGCCTGACGCCATCCGACACAGGACTGAGGAGATCCGTGGTGCGCGAGGCAAGGACTCCGTCGATCGTCGAATTCGAATTCGAAATCCCTCATTTATCGTTTATCTACGGTGGATGTGAGCAAGACCGGCGAGGGTATATATGTACTAGGCACAGCGCACACACCGGTATCCTTCCGCCGCACGGTCAACATCTTGCGCAACTTCGCCATCGACGTTGAAGAGGCGCTGCTAAGTTCGGAGTCGGGGGCTGGCGTTTCCTCAGCTGGTGTGGGGGAATTGGCAGCCGTCGATGAAGGTGAAGGACCGGCGGCGCTATTGGGGACACCGCCTGTCTTTGCACTAGTACTAGTACTTGGCGGGGGCGCCTTCCTCTTCTTCTCCATCACCCTCCCCGACGCAGGCGAATAATCCCCCGGCCCACCACCGCTCCCGTATTGTGACTGAAGCGCCGCGAACGCTGCTGCGTAGTCTTTTGGTGGAGGACGTGCAGGACGGGAGGCGGCGGTGAGCGGGGTGGTGGATGTGATGGTGTCGGCGAGTGAGTGTGAGGAAGATGAGGAGCGGATGCTGAGGTTCGACTGTGAGGGGTTCATGGTAAGTTCCTTGTGGGTGTGGGCGAAGGGGGAATTTGGAAAGCTTTCTTTTATATCTTTGTCAGACATTCAGTCAGCAGGGGCAAAGTGTGTTTCGCGTACTAGCCTTATCAGAAATTTTCCGGTTCGCCGGTACCGAGTCTCCAGAAACACTTGTCACTTACGGTGCCTGCTGCGTAAGTTTGGCGCATCAGCAACTTGACACCCTCTTTTCTGGGCACCTCCAGAGCTTTTCTGCGGCTTTTTCCACTTTCGTCTTTTTTCGGCACTTTCCGCTAGACTTTTCTTGGTCAAGATTCGCTTTCGACTCTTTTCGACTTTTTGGTGTGAAATCAGTTGCAATGAAAAGTGGTCAAAAAAGTGAGTCAGCGCACATGGTTATTCGTCACCACGGTACTTGAATCTGAACTGCGGCTTTGCTCTGGTATGGGTGTGACCCAGGGTGGGATAGGTCTTGGAGCGAGTTGAAGCACGAGCCGCCAGGTTGAGGGTAAGGAGGAAAGAAGCTCAGCGCTCAGGAACAATTCGCAGGGGCATAAGACAGGGGAGATGAATTATATGGGTTGATTAGTAACAACATGTTGTACATAGTATATACGGGACCCGGATATCTATGCTTGTGAGCAAGTCAAAGACAGCAGACAAACCCTCAACCAGTCCCACCCAGAATGTTCTCCGCCCCTGGGGCCTGGGTGCGCCCGTGTGATGAATGCCGAAGCCGAGCAGTAGAAATCGCAGGTAGTCGTTTGGGGAGAGAAGCCGAGGCGTGCGGAAACAGGAGGGTTTGCATGAGCGGGCGATCGAGCGCTTTCATCAGGCGTGGAAGTGGGGGATGGTGAGGCAGAAGGAGGTGGTAAGAGTCGAGGCGTTGCTTGGTGATCGTCGTTGCCACGTTGCGGCCGCCGAACACGTGGTGTTGGTTGATGACTGGATTCGGACGGAAAAACAATAAACGCCAACAACTCCCTCTTCTTTCCTTCATCTACCCCACTGTCTATCCTGCGCCTCGCTGATTGTTCTGCTCGAGGCACCGTACTCTAGTGCGGAACGGTACCCGGTGAGTATTCCTACTAGCTGCCTCGGGTCTTGAGAGTTCTCGAGCCCAAGAATTCTTCCTTCAGCTCCCCACGCTGAGCGCCGAGTCCGGATGCCAGTGAGCAGCTCTTCACCCAACAGTGCGTATTAGCTCCTGCCCAGCTCTCGCTCACCACTGATAGAGTCTCTCTTAGTGTGACCGATGCCGCGGACGACACCGACACCGTGGCTGCGGCGGCCGCTGCCGCATATGTCAAACTTGAGGTACGTATCTTTCCTGAGCGGCTGCAGTCAATGACCTCTATCAATCAGGCTTGTTCTTCCCTCTTCGAAGACCTGGGCTACCTGCTCGCGGTGAGTTATAACATGCATCTTGTGACAGTTCATATACTGAGATTGTTGCTACAGTCCCACTGATCCACCGCGCCGCTCCGGCTCTCAGCCAACTTTGCATCCACGGCCGTCCTCGATGTGCGCGCCGTCGGCACCAACCCCGTCATCTTGGTACGTGTTCACTGTCGCCGGATAATTTCAAGGTTAATTCTGATCCAAATAGTCTCCTCGCGAGTTCGACGACGACGTTGTTGATGGTACGTGCACTATCCTGTCCGCATAGTTAGATTTGTACCTTCCATAGTGCCCAATCTAATATATTACTTTCCACCCTAATTGCTGGATGTTATGAGCGTAAATGTAAGCTTTTCGGAGTGCTTTTTGGTGGGACCAAGCCACTTTTCTGCGATGAAAAAGCGCTTTTTTACGCAAACGGACCTAGCTTAAAAAAGTGCCAGATGCTTTTTCCACTTTTGCACTTTTGGCTCTTTTTGGCTTCGAAAAAGCCAGAAAAGACGCGAAAGTGGAAGTTGTCAAGTTGCTGATGCGTGAAGTACTGCGCGATTAATTCCATAAATCTGCCGCCGCAGTGCTCTCGTGGGCCGATGCTGCGGTCAATGCTAGTGATAGACGTTGCTCTGTTCATCGTACATTCCGGCAACATTCCACTGTTCCAGAGTCTGTGACTCAGCCTGTGATTGGCCGGTGACTCACCGTGCGTCAACGCGTCTGATGGCCAGGAGCACCGCCATTGATCTGATGACCGCATCACAAACAGCACGCGGCGCTAAATTTTCATCGATCTACCACCATGAGCATCGTCCTCCCTCCTCCGACCAGCATCCCCTCGGACGACGACCGGAGCGATCGCGAAGAGTCCGGCAGCGAGTCCAGCACGGATGACGAGCCCGAGCCGTGGGATGACTGGATCTCCGACTCTGCCGCCCGCCAGCCTTGTAGATCTCTATTCGAGATGAACAAGGAGCTGCCTTCGGTGGATGAGGCTCTCGAGTACGATAGGAAGACGCATGGGTTTGATTTGGATGGGTTTTGTGGGAAGCTTGGTGCGTGGTCGGGCTCTTGTCTCTGTGGATGGGTTATTGACTGGATAAATGCAGGACTGGATACGCATGGGCGGATTCGACTGATTAACTTTATACGCAAGACGGTGGGATATTTGCTACTTACTTTCCGTTTACGACTACTGACCGATTCGCAGCACCCAACCTCTACGGAGGTCGCTGCGTTGACCGGGAAGGAGAACATCTTCACCTCGGATGAGTACCTCAAACCCGCGATAGAAGACGACCCGCTCCTCCGTGCGTGACCCATCGAATCAATCTCACTCTTCTCTCACATTTGCACAGAGGTCCAGCCCGATGACTGGTCCGACTCGGACGCAGAGGATACCACCACCACCGACCCAGCCAAGCGAATCCGCTTGCTTGAAAAACGCCTAGCGGCGGCCCAACAGGATCTGGTAGACTACCGCACCATGATCAGCACGACGCTCCCGCGTATCATCACCGCCGTCAACGAGGACCCTGGTCCGAGTACCACAGGACCTGCAGCGCGCGACGATGATTCACATTATTTCCAGAGTTACGAGGAAAACGGTGCGTGCCCTCACACTTCTTACTCACCCACTCACTCACTCACTCGTCCAGACATCCACGCCGTCATGATCCAAGATAAAGTCCGCACCTCCACATACGCTCACTTTATCCTCACCAACCCCGCTCTCTTCCGTGACGCCACCGTCCTCGACGTAGGCTGCGGCACCGGCATCCTCTCCCTCTTCGCCGCCCGTGCCGGCGCCAAACGCGTCATCGCCGTCGACGCCTCCGACATCGCCCTAAAAGCACGCAAAATCGTAGCAGCCAACAACCTCTCCCACGTCATCACCGTCTTGCAAGGCAAGGTCGAGGATATCGTCTTACCCGACGAGATCAAGGAGGTGGATGTGATTATATCCGAGTGGATGGGATACGCGTTGTTGTATGAGAGTATGCTTGATTCGGTGTTGAGGGCGAGGGAGAGGTTTCTGAGGCCTGGGGGTGTGATGGCGCCGAGTCAGTGTCGGATGCGGTTGGCGTTGTGTGATGCGAGGGAGGTGATCAAGGAGCGGGTTGGGTTTTGGGATGATGTTTATGGTGCGTTTCGAAGTTTGCGAGTTTACGATCAGGCGTTGAAGAGCTTTAGGTTACGATATGTCGGCCATGAAGGAGGGGTTGTACGACGATGCGATTGTGGATGTGGTGGGTCCGGATACACTTTTGAGTGAACCGTATACAGTCAAGGTTCGTCCAAGTCTTTCCCTCCGACTTCTGTAACAATGCCAAACAGGACCTCCACCTCGGCGTGATAACCCCGCGCCAACTCTCCTTCATCTCACCCTTCACACTCACCTCCACCGCCTCCCGGCGCACCAAACTAACATCCTTCGTCCTCTATTTCGACACATTCTTCGCACCCGACGGGCTTCCTCTCCCCGATTCGGAGCGAGTCAAAGTCGTAAGGGAGGGCGACGCTGTGGTGGCCGAGGTTTGGCATGTTGGTGGGCGGCCTGCTGTTATTCGGCGTGTGAGTCAGGGGCCGGGGCTCGGGGGTGAGAAGGAGGAGAAGGTGACGAGCTTTAGCACGGGACCGGAGAGTATCCCGACGCATTGGAAGCAGACGTTGTTCTTGTTGAGGGATCCGGTGGATATCGTCGAGGGTGAGTTTTTCTTCGTAATTCCTGGCTGATTCGTTGATAAAATCTACAGGCACCATCGTCTCCGGCCACTTCCACTGCACCAAATCCTCGATCAATTCGCGCGAGTTGGACGTCGAGGTGCATTATTCTGTCAAGCAGGAGGGCGGGGAGGTGGGGCCGACTGTTGTGCAGATGTACAAGGTGCGGTAAAATTTAAATATGTATGTATGTATGTACGTGCGCGATCTATGTACGACTTGTTTTTGGATACTACATACTTCCAGCCCAGGTTCCTTTCCGAGTGTTGCCTCGACCGCTGACAGTTGAAACAAACGGGAGATATCGGATCGGGGAAATTGCGTCGAGGCCATTTGTGGGTCCAGATGATTAACCTTCCGAGTCTCGGCCACGGCCAATGACGCTGATCCCGCTCCGGGCCAATCTTCCGGGCCTGGATGCACAAGTCTCGTTAGGCTGGAGCGAGGCCTAGAAAATATATCGGCGGTCGAGGGAGGGGTATATAAGGCGAGGCGACGGCGGTTAAACGACATACCGCATACCGCCCACCACTTCCTCTCCTCTGCGAGAACCCACTAAATAACCCACTACTAAACAAACCAACCGACCATGTACAACCTCCTCGTAGCCCGCAGTAAGGTCAGCCTTCCTCCCCTTTCCCTACCCTCCTTCATAATGCTGATCGCGATCCCCGGAACAGAGCCTCCTCCTCTGGAGTTCAATCGAACTCGGCCTCGCTGCAGTTATCTGGAACGCCTACCGCACACCGTCGTACGTGTTGTATTCCATTCCTCTTCCCCATAATAATAATGACCCGTTGATCCTAGACCTATCGCCGGCAAACCTTCTCTGGTGTGGGTATCTCGGGCGCATTGGCATCGCCGGGGTGAATACGCGATCGAGAGTTGAAGGTTGTTTTCAGGAATGATCAGGGTCGAAATATTTGCATCTAAAGACGAATCACGATTTGTAGAACTGCCACACTGTATTTGTATAATTGCTGTTCGGAGCCCCGCGAAAGGCATGTCCAGGCCGCGACAAGCAAGTCCAGACTTGGTCCAGACTTCAGCTTCAGTTACTCTCCCGGGCCCTTTATAAATAATTAAACATCTTCCGAAGCCTTTTTCACTGCACTCTGACCTTGAAATTATCGACCGACTCACTTGTCCTTTAGTGAAACAAGAGGACTCTTCCTTCGATACGGCGCAAAAAAATGGATGCTTTGATAATTGATTCACACCCCGAATCTTTACACCGGTCTTCAATCCAGGGTCCCCGCGGCGGTAGCGCGAACACGCCTCATACTAGTCTCCCACAGTCAGACTGTAGTATCTCCTCTTTGAGTGGGTAGGATGTCGTCGATATACAGTCTGATTGCAAACGCGCCACCCTAACCGGAAGTCGAAAATAAGCCAACTTCCATATATGGTATGCTGTGCTGTCCTCCTCCCCCGCTGCTCCCGACGTCGTCCAGAGCCCTACGCTGCCATTGTCATCCATCCAACGACCATATTCGATGCGAAAGTCGACCATCTGGGCCCCCGCACTTGAAATCCCGGGTGACAAGCTCCAATATCCCCAGAAATTCAGATACCACTCGACCTGGAATACCCCCGTTTTCTACGCCCGTCTTGCGCACCGGAGAAGCGGAAACCATCCAAGACTCAATAAGAGGACTCGATGCAGCCACTCATCTGCCCGGTCTCGCCATTCAGCTTTGATTTTGCGAGATTGGGTGCAGCACTTCGACACCAGCACTTCAACAGCAATGTGGGGACAGAGGACGCTACAAAAAGAGCCTTTTAATGGAAGGGATATGGGATAATGGGTCTCAGGGTGCCTCCAGTGGTATGAGAAAGTTGCTAGCCTTCAGTCCGTCGGCCTGCGCTGGACTCGGTCGTTCATGGCGCTGAGCGGCATTCAAGCTTTCCCTGAGTTATCTATTCCAGTCTTGAACATAATTATGCAACTCTGTTCCATTTGCTTGGATATACAACCCGTAAAAACGCGTGAACTCGCAACATCGCCCTGGACGCGTCGCTTTCCACCTTCCTTTTTTGTCGATCACATGATGCTTCTTTTTGACTTCCGGCTGTCAACCCACTGATGAAACTAGACTAGCCTCATACTGAATCTTGTAAAAATGATAGAAGGCCAGGGCCCAGGCCGACGTCGGCTTGAGGTGCCTCGGCCTTGAAAGCTTGACTCTGCGCCGGTGATAGGAGATTTCACGTTCCCGGAAGCGGTAAGCCACAAGGAATCTTCTTCTCGCCCCAAGTCTTCAAGCCTGTATATGTATTTAAAGCGCAGGGGCAAAAAGGATTGATCATCCACTCGCGATGCACGTTCAAACTTGCCCGTCTTTTAACCCACCGACCCTTGAATCGGTTCTGTCCATCATATCCTTCTCTCCGACCCTCGCCAACTTGGTCCGCGAACGCTGCATCACACACGGATATTTCGCTGGTTGGAAACTCCTCGCCGACCTCATCTCTCCAGTCTCCGAGTCGGCCTCAGTCCTGCCTTCCGAGCTGGTAGCCGACGTCCTCAAGTGCATCGCGGTCTACAGCCGTATGCGCCAGACCGACGAGGACTCCCAGCGCCGACCCACAGACCTCTCCATGGCTGTTACGAGAGAGTTGACGCGGGACTCGATCTACTGCGTTGGCGCGAAGAGTCTCGGCGGTAAAGAATGGATCGGAAGCGAGGAGTATACGCCTGAAGCTCAACGGAGGTGGTCTGATACCAAGTTCGCGACGATGAGCCCATGCTCGTCCTTCGCCTGGCTTGGTCCGCAGCACAAAACGATTGCCAGAGAGGATTTGAATGCTTG
This sequence comes from Roridomyces roridus, assembly GCA_029378245.1. Classification (NCBI taxonomy): domain Eukaryota; kingdom Fungi; phylum Basidiomycota; class Agaricomycetes; order Agaricales; family Mycenaceae; genus Roridomyces; species Roridomyces roridus. Next base: position 53,883 of record JARKIF010000087.1, read on the forward strand.
CGACACGTTGGCTCTTCTCGGTGAGTTGCTTTGGCTTTCAACTGCCGAATATGAACTGATATACTGCAGGAACTGTAGATTACGACTATGATCGAGACGAAGCGTACTCACCTGGGTTCGCGCACGCCATGGAGATCGGGAGGTCCTATATTGCAGACGGCTCACGTCGCATGCAAGCTTTCGCATTGGCAGCCTTCTTGAACCTCGACGTCCAGACTTATGTTCGTCAAATGCACGAGAACTGGGTGGCAGAGGAAAAGTCGAGAGCGAAGAATGGCCCACCCTGCGAAATTTCGCCTGCAGACTGGTTCGTTACGGTGGTGGCAGATTCCGGGAGCTTGGGTCCGTTCGGGTACGAGACGTCTGCCGAATACAAGGACAGCAAGGGCGCGATGTTTGGAGCTTTATTCATGGGCCACTGCTTCGACCTCCTCTTTGACCACATCTCCTCCAATGCCATGTCGTCCGTGAAGTACCTCTCCGCAACCGGGGTCACTCAGCACGACGTCCACACCGCCTTCGCTACCACCGTCGCAGATAGAACCGCGCGCAGGGCCCTCGGAGTGCGCGACCTCGCGCTGTTTGGCGACAATTCGGTCTTCTCCATGGGTGTTTGGTCGTCCTTCAACGGACGCTACCGGACGTGGGAGCGATTCGTCAAGTATATGCGCCAACTTGCACGCTCGACGGATCCCAAGGCGGAACGGGTTCTCGAGATGGCGAGCGAGCTTCGTATGCTACCAGACGGTGACAACGCAGACGTCGAGGAGCTCTGGCACCGCACTACCGCACCAGGCGTCGAGAAGACGATGATTCATCGGGTAGCAGTCGTCCAAAAACCTTCGCCTGCCCCCGAGTTGATGCTTCTTCCGCAATCAAAACTCTGCGCCGCCTGCGAGCTTGGATTCCGCGCTGCTCTCGAGGCCTCCGAGACGGATCAAGTCCACGTAGCTGCGGAGCTCCCAGCCGCCTCAATCTCCTCCCCCGCCGTGGCACGCGCAGCAGCCATTCGACGGGCAGCCATATTCGCCACTGAGCCCACTTGCTGTGACCCCTGCGCATCGAGAATCGGATGTTGGGCGGATTCGAGCGCACACACAGTCCTCACGGCGCTGATGAAGAGCGACCAGGACACTTCTGCGTCAGAGTGGATGCTCCAGTGCCACGGGGCGTGGGCTGTGACTACTTGGCCGGTGTCGGTGGCTACGGTATTGTCTGGGTTCGATTTGCTTTGCTTTGCGACGCAGGAGAATGGGGCGATGGGGCAGCGGGATTTCGTGGATTGTTGACGAGGTGGAAGCTAAGTATAATAGACTTAATTTAGAAGAGATTTGAGATTTATTGTATAATCTTGCTTGTTTCCGCGAGTCTTGTGAAAATCCATCGCAGAGTCTCAGCTGCAACAGGAAAGTTTCCGGTCATGAGGGTGGGAGCAAAGTGGGACTGACAATGACTGTCGAAATGACTGTCGACATCAGTGATAACGGCATGGGAACAAGTACGACCATCGTGAACGTCACTCTTGTCCCGAACCACCATGTCGCCTCACGAACGAGTGCCCAACGAGGTGTGGCTGGAAGTTTTTGAGCTTCTTCCTCGGGACTCTCTCAAACACGTCCATGCCACCCACCGCATGTTCAGATCGACATCCCGGCCACTACTTTTCAGTCATCTGTTGTTTCGTCCATACTTTCTCGGAATCGACGAGCTGGGAGACCGCTTCGCTCTCCCTGATCCCGAGGTCGTTCAACGGACACTGGACCGCCTGGCATTTTGGTCATCCAACGAGATCGCCCCGCTGGTCAGGCAATGTACTATCAATCTACTTGGGGTCCGGTTCCATGCGACGGCAGCCGACTCGGTCCTGCCGGAGCCCACCGAATCGCCTCACACCCTCATGATCTCGTTCATGGACCACCTATCAAAGTTCACCGGCCTCAAAAAGCTGCGTGCGCATGACGCGCTTTTCACTCAGGCGGGAATTGTCAACCTCTGCCAATTACCACTGCTGAGAGAGGTCGTGACCAAAAGTTGCGCTATAGTCCCCGGAGAGACTATCGACACCACAAGTCTCCGATTACGCACAGCCAAGCTTCTTCATCAGGCTGACGACGATGCGGAAGAGGACGAAATGGGCACTATATGGCTTTCAATCGTTGACCGTGAGCACCTTCACGAATTGGAATTGAAGCGCAGCAGCTTGAGCGGCGCTGGATACACGATTTCGGAGGGCCCAGCGTTCCCCAATGTGCATGATTTGCGATTCAGCATCAACCTTTCCACCATGAATCGGAATCTCACCACTTTGTCGAAATTCCCGGCGGTACGCAAGGTCTGCCTCAGTGGATGGGGAGATTTCGAGTACGAGTCCACCGATGCACCTTTGCACCGTGCTCCCGATGTATTGCCTCTGTTGCAAGAGTACAGCGGAAGCTGCACGCCGTTGCACATGTTCCTTCCAAGGCCCACACTCACCTGCCTTTCCATCCACTGGTGCACGCCTGACGAGTTGTCGTCCCAGCTCCGCGAGGAATATACACATATCACCTCGCTGGACGCGAGGCTCTCCAACCTGGACCAACAAACGCTCGACACCATCTCAACCTTCTTGCCAGAGCTCACCGAGCTCCACCTTCAGGTATTCTACGATTTGGAAGATGACGACGTGGAGGATGGTTTCAACGCCAAGGTGTGTTGATCTTGAGTCCATGGAGATGACTCACCTGAAAATCGTGTCCCCAGGCGACCAATTTCTTCTCCACGTTCGCAAATACACCGGCTCCCCACCTCCCGCCGAATCTCCGGCGTCTTGCGATTTCATGGGAGTTTGATTCCGAATTTTTGTCAGATGCCTTTGAAGATGCCCCGGTTGCTTCACCAGATAACATACCCGACTTTCTCGCCATGCGGGATAAACTCAGGGAACGATGCCCGGCGCTGAGGGTGCTCTGGTTTGATGGGCATGATTTCATGTTCCGGTGGCGGCTGCTCGACACTGGAGAGGAGATTGAACAAGAGAATAAAACGGAAGAGAGTGAGTCGACCTTGGGACACGATATTAATTCGCGCGCTGACTTGGTCTTAACTAGTTGAGAGCTACCGCCTACGCCGAAAGTTCCGGGATTTCTGGGCATCACGGTCAAGCTAGAGGAAGCAGTATAATGGACCCTGGCGAATGGTATTCTGGTAATGGTTATGAACGCTCTAACGTGTGCGACAACTAGCCAAAGAGAAGGATCGTCTGAGGACTTCTGGAAGAGAAGGTTATGGGTTCCTTGACCGTTGGGCTCGAGGATCGGACAACATTCTGGATCTGCGCCGACTGATGCAAGTTTTCTTGTGGGAATTTTTTTGGGAGAGTAGTCGTGCGCTTCGCAAGGTAATCTGTGTAGTATAAGCTTCCGAAATACAGGCGTCGGGAATCCGCTTATTCTAACACGCATCATTTCCAACGAACATGCCATGCCAAACGATATACGACATGAAACCAGAACCGCGCCCCTCTACTCCTCGTCCCGCTTCCGAAAAATCCACCAGCCAGTCGCTGGCTGGACTGTATCCATCTTGCCAGCATCACCCGAAGACGAACCCACCATCCCAACCACACCCGCAACCATCACACACGGCCACTCAGGATCAGCGGCCTCCTGGTCGACCAACTTGACGGGGACGTGCACATATCCAAAGGGTATGTTCAGTGTTTCGACCATGTGGAACCGGGTTCCGTCCAAAACCAAGCTGTCTCCAGAGTGCCAGGGCATGCCGTATGTGTCCCAAAAGGCTGACGCCGAGAGGGATTCCGGTGGGTCGACGTTCGGAGACTGAGGAAGTAGCGAATTTGCCAGGGATGAAGGAGAAGAGAATAAAGGCATCGACTTCTTAAGTGGTGGGCCAATCCACTTTCCCTCGGGGTCAAATACACAAAATGCGGTGATCCAACCCGCGTAGTAGTTCTGCCCGCTGCCCTGGGCGATGAAATCCGCCACCTTGGGCCAAAAGTCGATATTGTCCGCTGCGTTCGGGTTGTCGAATGCCCGAACGAAGCGCTTGATGACGGGCACCAGCAAGTGATACCACGCGATCGTCTCGATCCCATACTCTTTCAACTTCTCCAACCGTTGGAGAATATCCTCCCAGTCGGACTTCTTCCCCGCGAGCGTGACGTGCGGGATGCCACAGATGCTCGACTCGAAGACGTACTCAAAGTACGCCTTGAGTGTGGACACCATGACGATCGCGCCATGGTTTTGTCTTTGAGCGTCGTCGTGGAGAAGCTGGGGAGAACCCACGCACGGAGTGTGGGGTCTACGATGTTCTCCTCCAGTTTACCGACCATCTGGCGGGAGAGGTCGGCAAAGTCCATCTCCTCGCGCTTTTTGCGAGTGAAAATCCGCAGCTCTTTCTTCCCGTCGTGCGCGACAAAATTGGCACGCAGAAGCTCTGCGTTGGCGTTGACGAAGAAGTTGAACTGGGTGAGGATATCGATCCAGACATCGTCTGGGCGGATGACGAGGTTGTGATGTGCATTGTATGCCGAGATAATCGTGGTGACGAAGCCGTTGGGGGTTGGGAAGATATTGGTAAACGTCGGGGGCCCTTTTTGGCCCGTTTCTTGTGCCTGAGGTGCTGGAGGTGGTTTGGACTTTGTGAACGGGTTGAGTTTAGAGAGGCGTTTCTTCACGGAGGAATCCGCCTTCAATGGCAGGCTCTCGGTCTGGAAGAAGGAGGACCCAAGGACAACGCTGGCGGTCGCATACTGGTCGGGGCATGCGCAAGCGAGAAGATCCTCGGCTGTGAAAGGCCCTTGTAGGGTCAGCTGGTTCGAAGGATGGTTGGCGACAGTGAATGAGACGGGCATCCGGATGGCAATGGGAGACGAGTGAGGCCAATGTTGCACTGCACGACACACACAGCTTACAGAAGCGGAACCATGGAGACCATTGCATGAGGGAGAAGCAGATCGTCACATCATGATTCCAACACCCGTCTCATCAAGTTCTTGTCTCCTGCCACCATGTCCTCCCACGAGTCCCCAACGAACTTTGGATGGAAATCTTCCAGTTCCTCCCTCGCGACTCATTGAAGAACGTCTATGCCACAGACAGAAAGTTCTCTACCACATCCCGGGCACTCCTCTTCAGCCATCTGGTCTTCGACGCCTACCATCTCGACCAGCCGCGAGAATACATCGCTCTCCGTGGAAACGGAGGCCTTGAACTTGAACTGGACCGTCTGCTATTCTGGACCTCGGACGAAATCGCCCCATTTGTCCGGGAATGTACCATCGCCCCGCGGCGGCAGCGTGCAGGAGAGCCCGGTCCCGTGCACGCGTTGCAACTCGACTGCACCGATTTTCCCGACATCCTCATGACCTCGCTCATGGACTCCTGGGAAACTTCACCCATCTCAAGAAACTCTCTGCCCATTGAGTCAAGTGTACTCAAGCAGGAGTCACCCACCTGTGTCGGATACCCCTCCTGACGGAGACCGTGTTCGAACGGTGCGGAATCATCCCAGACGAGACCACCATCAACACCACAAATCTGGGACTGCGCACGACGAAGCTCGTTTATCGCAACAGCGTCGTGGCGAATGATGACCGGAATTTGTGGCTCACCATCGTTCATCGTGGGCATCTCCGCGAGTTGGAAGCGACGGGGAGCGTCAGTGCCGTGAGCAACACGCTAGCCCACGGCGCAACGTTCCCCGACGTTCATAAGTTACATCTCTCCATGAACTTCTCCACCATGGCCCAGAACCTCCTCATTTTGGCTAAATTCCCGGTCGTCTGCGAGCTCCAGCTTGGTGGATGGGGAGAAATTGAGTCCGGGTCCACCGAGGAGCCAGCCGTCCGCGCTTCGGATGTATTGCCCCTCTTGAGGGAGTACCGTGGGACCTGCACGCCTCTGCACCTCTTGAGTCATCAGCAAATCGGGGAAATCTTGCTGATACCGGCTGAAACGTAACATCGTGATGCTTCCTTCCAATACGATCGGAACGCTGCCGTTGCCATTGCAATGCCCTCGGAAGTGCCTGGCATGATTCTCGAATATCGGCAGGCTTGTCAGCCAATTGCATATTGCTGCAAACTGTGCCAGAATGAATGTGCCTTTGGGCGCGGACTACATAATAATATAGTATACACGAGTGACTGTTACTAATTCTTGCCGAAAATCTGTGCTGTCCACACAAATGAGTAGTATGAGCCTCGGAGACTTAGAACCTCAAAAGCCTGAGCTGCCCCGTAGCGTGGAGTGGTACTACGAGGTGTACCAAGTCGTGCCGCACCAAGTGAATTGGATCGGGCATCCACGGCGTGATTATGATCACTGCTGTGTCTATATCAAGATTCATCAGCCAAAGGCCGCAAACCATCGCCTCTTGCTTCCTGTCCACCACCATACCCATGCACTCCCCTGCGTAGCCTCCCCCAACCACCCTCGCCCCTCAGGCCAAGTCCTCCTGCCGAAGCCGCACCCTTCAAGCTTGCCTCAAGCTATCAAGGCTCCCGTAACCTGGAAGACCGAAGATTGTCGTGGCTGATTCTGCAATTCCAAGACCTCTGCATGGCTGTCAGTTGTATGCACCGCTTGTTGCTCTTCCAGGACTGCCCGCGGTCCTCGCAAGTCCTCGTCCAGCCTCGTCCTCTCCAGTCTTCGTGTTCGTTGTCGTTGTCGGGCCTCCATGGAAACCTGCATCAAGAAGCTGCAAGAGCCGACAATTTCTCCATTTGGTGCTACATACAAGTTCTTTGGTCTCTCCCCCCTCCCTCCGGCACTCCCCGTCGTTCTCTTAGGCTATTTTATGTCTGCTTCATTGTGTACTTCAGATAATAATACATTTTTTCTGCCATTCTTCGTATTGTGTCGAGCATGATTCATGAGATAATTGAGTAATCCAAAAGGGCAATACAGGTGGAATGAGGAATGAATGCCTGGTACAGAAAGGTTTGCAAGGCATTGCAATGGCCTGCCAACGTGCCCAATCTACGGCTTCTGCCAAGCTTTTCGGCACCCGAGGTTAATTGCAAGGCCGGATGAGCAGACGGCATGATTTTAGTCATGCCGGGCATTTTGGTCGCATTGCGATCGTTGCAATGCTCGGCAACGAATCTCCACATTTCGTGATGCTTCCTCCCCAAACCCACCTTGAAGCGCCTTGTAATCGACTTTTGTCCTCTCGAGGATTTGACATTCCAGCTCCGCGGGGAATACGGCCATATTACGGCGCTTCAAGCAACCGTCCACGACCTGGACCGGAACAATGTCACCACGATCTTCAGGTGTTTGCCTTCGCTGGTCGAGTTCCGCGTTCGGATATGGGCTGAGATCGAGGATGGAGAATATCAGGACTTCAGCCCCCGGGTGTGTCGAGTCAATTGTTTTGCCTCCATTGACGTGTAATAAAGTCATCTTCCAGGCGGCGGACTTCTTCTCCCAACTGGAAGATACGCCGTGGCCCGTGGGCAAGCCCGCCCACCCAAAGGAGATGCTATCTCGACCTGTTGAATGTATTGGTGAGAGCATTTTGACACAAATCTACCGCGCTGACAGTGTTTAGAAGAGATCGCCGAGGGTTGCCGTATTCCGGCCGTAACGGCCGTGTTTGCACGGGAAATATGGCACACGCCGTATTGAGCACAGGCCGTGTCAATGACACTACCAGTGGCCACGGCACGGCACCGTGTCCGTATTACGGAGCCGTAAGTATTCCGTGTCATACTTACGGTGCCCAGCCCCAACCCAGCCCTACGACCTCCTTGGAGAGGCCGCAGGCGCTGGTTGCCCAGCTCGGCGAATTTCTTAAACTTGAACGGATAAAGCTTGATTCGATTTGATTCGCTAGTACGCCCACTGGATTTCATGGGGGTCCACGAACATCACCAGAATCGGCTCGCGGATGGTTTGGCACGCATCTCTGGGATGCGGGTGCAACACATGGAAAGCTACTAGATGCTGTTCTTGCCAGCCCCCATGTTTGATTTGTATGCTGGAACCCGTACGGTGGCGCCCAATAATCACCGCCGTGGGTCGGGTCGTCCCTTGGTTGCGTGGTTGGAGGGGAATCGTCTTCCCTTCATTGAGGAGGATTATGAATGACTCCCCGCGCTTCTCCGCTCTGGCAGTCTCACCGGGGTGCTGTCCATCCTGCCGGGGATCATCTCGCGTATTGGATCATTCTTGTACATGCGTGTTCAATTACCTGGGCTTGAGGCCATTGCTGTGCATGGCAGGTACGATTCCAATCTTCTTTTGCGAATCCTTGTCACTCGTGTGAGTAAGTACGCAGATCAGAGTAGATACTCATATGAACAGCCTCCGCACACGGTACACCCAGGGGATGATCATTGCAGTAAACTCCTCAATAGGATGGGGCAAACCAGCGAGAACCCAGAGGCTAAAAGTACTTGGCCAGAAACCAGGTGGTTTGCGGCGACGCAGATCCGAGTCGCGAACGCGAAAGAACCGTTGAGTTGTCGAGAAAACGCCGGCGTAGGAATAAGCGAGGGAACCACGTTGCACTGAATAGAGTTGTTCACGAAAGCAGCCAGAAGAAAGGGCCGACTGAGCGGATGGCGCGAGTGCAGCATTTCGGAGACGAAAGGAGCATGACGGATAAGACCGAGTCCGTGTACTGTGAAACTGTTCCCAGATTGAAATTCCAGCCTCTGACGGAATCCAAATGGAATCCGGATACACCCCTGCTTCGAGACATTTTCCTTTCATCTTCCATGTCGCGGCGACGGTGAATTTATTGAGACCAGACAGAATCTAATCCACGGTCCGATAGATCCGCATGCACAGCACCGGACCGACCTGGAATGCGTCGGCGGTCACGAGTAACAATGGTTTAATGGGTTGATGGCAAACGGAGGGAGGATAAAAAGAACGATTCCTAAACGGGGTTAGGAATCGTAATACTTACTCAAGTCCTGAGACCGCGAATGGCTGACAGATGCGGGGTCACCGGTAAGTACATGTCAAGGCTTTCAAGTTGGGCGCTTATTCCCCTTTCTCAAAACCTCCTCATGTTCGACCCAGAGAAGAACCCCGGAAGCGAGCACAGTGCGTCTATTATCTACGCCCATCCCAGTCTGAGCATCCCCCACCACAGACGGTGCTGTTGACCCCGTGGAAGAAGCTGCGGCGGCCAAGCTTTGGTCTGTCTATATCTCTGAGGCGGAGAAGTACGACAAATCCTTGGTTGAGAGCTGGAAGAATGACATGGAGGGGATTCTCATATTCGTACGACGTAACCTCACTCTAACGGCACCAATCGCTGACTATCGTTCTCGCAAGGCTGGTCTATTCTCGGCCACTTTAACAACTTTCATCGTAGAAAACTATCCAACGCTAGTTCCAGACTCGGGAGACGCGACGGTGCAGCTTCTCGCCCAAATTTCTCAGCAGCTGGCCGCCGCTGCGAATGGTAGCGCTTTCAAGCTGCCTCCCCCTGCGCCTCCGTTCAGTCCGCCCGCGACGTCCCTCGTCTGCAACACTTTTTGGTTCACAAGTCTCGGCTTCAGTCTCTCGTGTGCCCTTATCGCCACGCTGGTCGAGCAATGGGCACGCGAGTTTCTCCACAAAGCGGACATGCGCTCCACCCCCGGCGTTCGGGCACGGATCTTTTCGTTCCTATATTATGGCCTCAAAAAATTCAACATGCACAAAGTGGTGGACGTCATTCCGCTACTGCTGCATGTGTCCCTCTTCCTCTTCTTCGCCGGCCTCATCGCATTTCTCATTCCTATCAATATCCCGATGGCTGCCGTCGCTGCCTTTATGCTGGCTTGCATCACCGTTGTATATGCGGCGCTCACCATCCTCCCGTTGCTCTATCTCGATTGTCCCTACCGCACACCGCTCTCCGAGGCTTTCTGGAATATCTGGAGTGGGCTTGCGAGATTTGTGAAGTGCCGTCGCACAGCCAACGACTCGGTCTCGACTGATGGCGAGCTCACTCCGGTGGAGGCAATGTCACAGGCGGCCATCGAGGACACGCACGAACGCGACTATCGCGCTCTTGTCTGGACTGTGAAATCATTGGCGGACGAGACCGAGTTTGAGTCCTTTGCCGAGGCTATCCCGGATGTGTTGTGGGGCCCACAACGCCCTCGGTTGGCGTACCGGACCCATTTCAAGAGTTTGGTGAACCATCCGGACTTGGAGATGTACCGTCGCTTTCTGGATTTCTTTCGCAGTTCTGATACTGGGCTGCTGCTTCCTGAGGCGTCAAAACGACGGCGAATCACCTGCTACAAGGCTCTGTGGGCACTCAGTAGTGTCGGTGCACTGAAATTCACTGATCTCCGACTTCTGGGGCTGTTCGATTCATCTGTGGAAAAGGAAACGGAGATGAAGAGCTATTTCATCTCCGCCAAGGCCATGTTACAGTGGTCCCTCTTGTGCTCTGCCCAAACTCCCCTTGCCACACTTCTCAAACTTCTGGTCGGATGTAATGCCAACACCCAAGTCGATCTTACTAAGGCCCTCAAAGAGCCTCTCCGATCATACCTGTTGCATTATTCTGGCCCGCTCTCTGACAATTGGACACTTATATCTCGGATTGAGCACCCTGAGCTTTATTCCTCGCCGGCTGGCACCAAGCCTGATACAATTTCATTGCTTGTCGAGCAGCTCAAGAGCCTTGCCACCAAACCCCGCCGACAGAACATCTCATACCTTATGGATTCAGTTGACCTGGGCTTCCCTCCACACCGATATGATGAAACTTTGGACCTCCTTGACTCCGCCGCAGTGCCACCTCCAAGCGAACACTGCGTTGAGGAAATAAAAGTCGCAATATCAAAAGTCGTATCCAATTCCAATCGCCGCAGGGTAATGGAGACAGCGGACTCCGTGGAATGGGTGGATTCAATCCTCTGGAAATTGTGTTCCATGCTCTGGAGAAACCGATCCGTACCAATGGCACTGAGTCCCGAAATCATTGATTATATCTGCATACGGAAGTCGGATGAAGCCATCGAAATGCTGCTTCGGTATGGAAATGCCAAAACACTTTTAGAAGGTTACCCAACTGCCATCGCCGAGTATTCTGGCGAACCGGTGCTCTGCTCACTCTGGAAGGTGGTGGTTCTTAACGGAAGCTTAAGGCTTTATGAGACAAAGGACGCCCACGAAGCTGTTCTCAATGCCGTCGAGAAATCAGACTGGATCTCCTCAGCGGTCACGATGTCGGTCGGGATTTCGGTCATTGCCTTACTCAAGGGACAAATCATCAAGGCTGTCAAAACCCAGTGCGATCCCCCCGCCGTAGGAATCAGATCAAGACTCTTCCCAGCAGACACGGCCATACAGCCCAACGACCCCGAACAAGCGGTGTCCGTCGACATGTACAATCATTTCATTGTCGCCGAAGCACTAGTTGCCCATCTGGGTGCATTTCTGGGAGAGATGCCGCTGGTTCTACTGCCATATAGGACTGCGGAAACGATCAAGTTCATTGGGGCCTTCATTTTCATCCGTGCAGGGGTTCACGAACAACATCAGAACCGACTGGCAGATGGTCTCGCACGTATCTGGGATACAACACGTCCAGAGCTGCTAGATGCCGGTGTTGCCAGCCCCATATTTGATTTGTATGCTGGAACCCGTACGGTTGCATCAATTTACCACACCCCTGAGCCGGATAAACCCTTGGTTGCGTGGTTGGACGACCAAGGAGCTCGAGAGAAGATCAAAAATATGCTCGCTGCATATGCAGATCACCTACTATCTCACACCGAGGACTCGCCTAGTTTATCGCGCGTTCGAGCAATTCTTCTAGGATTGGAATCGCTTCATGCAAGCACTTCCGATCAAGACAGTAATTAACAATTTCTTTGGCCTGAGTGGCTCGAAAAACTGTGTAGTTAGCTTTATATCAGAACAGCCCACTCACTTTCTGATCCAACCTGATGCCCATAAGTTAGTTGCGCTCGACTTCCCCTTCAAGGCTGATACGTACACTCCCCCGCCGTAATCACGTCGTACTTTGCCAGGTGTTCTGGGATGACGCAGTTCAGGATCGGCTGAGCTTCAGCAGAGTTATACACAGAACTCAATCAAGAAGAAAATGCACACCTCAAGCTGAAGATCGTAAGCCGTACCGAAAAAGAGCGGGATCGAGTACCGCCGCACGCCACTGGGGTTGATCGCGCTGTGAACGATGGAGGGAACAGGTCGTTTGCATGTCCGTGTTAGATGCGGAATCAAGAGTAAATAAGGAAGAAAACGCACTCCTCCAACGGTTTGGACTCATCTACATCCAGAGAGCGTAGATTCAAGCTAACTTGTCTACATGGATTGAAGAAATATACATTGCGAAGTCGTATACAGAACAGAAAAATGACGAACTCTCCCCCCAAACTCAACCCTGCCAAAATGCCTTGAACCCGCACCGCATACACTTGACATGTCCTGCTCCAAGTTAGCTTGGTCTCTATGGCGAAGAAAAGTCCGACTTACCTTCTTGAAAGGCACTCTTCTCCTGCCCAAGTTCCCCATCCTCCGACGCTCTTCGCCACGAATACAGAAAATCATGCCCATCAAGCCACAACTTGGTCAACGCAAGACATCTCTCCCTGAGATTCGCCCGCCCCTCAACGGAGATCGGAGAGCCGTCTGGATGGAGTGTGAAATCCTCTTTGCCCCACTTGAGTGTAATGGCCAGGCGTTGAAGGGACTGGGGGAGAGGACTATCGGCGAGGGCGGAGAAGAACTCAGCAGGCTGATCATGGAATTATTCAGTTCCGCGATTACGAAGAAGATGGATGTTTCGCACCTCGGGATAGATCCGTTCATGCCACATGGTCTTCTGGTAAGTAAAACTCGGGTCTCTGCATGAAGTGGTCGACTAGACCCGGGAAAGAGGTGCAAATGGTTTCCAAAGTAGCGGAGTCGATGGTCGCGTGCAGAGAGGTGATATGCGGAGCCTGTGCGCAGAGCACGAGACACAATTCCTCGGCACGGCATCGAGGTTCTTGAGCGTAGGTTTCTCGAGGAACAGAGGCAGTAACTCGTGCGACCCAATGTATGTGTCGAGGATAGGTAGAATTTGTGATGTGTTGGGGTACGATGTCCGCTCGAGATGGCTGCTGTATCTAAGCTTTTCAAGCTGGAGGATGCGGACGGCGGGGAATTTAGAAAAGGCGGCCACGCTTTTCGAAACGGTGGAAAGGTCGACAGTGGTGGTGAATGTATGAACGTTGGGGAAGCAAGACACGGCCGATATTGTTTCCTAAAGGAGTTTAGCGTCTCTCGATAAATCCAGCTCGTGAAGGAACGCGGTATCGAGGAGTGGGGTCCACAAGTTTCCGTGACGAGACGACCCTCGGAAGAGGAATCTGCGCAAGAGCAAAGGCCCCGTTTCTGGGCTATCGGAACCTTCCATCTCGCAGTTGGTGATGGACAAGTCGTTCAAGAGTGGAAGAGTGCACATGTCGAAAAGCGCGTCCCAATCCAGCTCGACCTCCGTCACGGAGAGTTTCAGAAGACCGGTGAATTTGGAGATCTGGTTCAGGAATTCGCAACTGAGGGCGTCGGCCGTGGAGCCTAAACAGGACACTCTCCAAGGCTCCCGGTCCTGCGATGCTTCGTAACATTCCAATGGAACGACGGTGCACTGTCGAACCATCGGGGCGATTTCGTCCGAGGACCAAAACTTCAGCCGTTCTAGTTCGAGGTCGATGTCTTCGTACAAGATGGCGCAAAAGTACCCTCGGATGTCGAGAAGGTAGGGGTGGAACGTGGAATGAGTGGACGCGCGTGAGACTCTGGCGAGGAAGGTAGCGGAATATTTCGACCCAGATTTCGTTGGGTGTCCGTTCGCGGGAGTGCATGGTGGTGGAGGGCAAGCAGTGCTGGCGGATCAATTGGTCAGCAAAGACAAACCGGCGGCTCTGTCCCGAACCAACGCTCTGTGTACATCTGCTCGTTCCAGGGAGTTTCTGCCTTTCACCATCAAACTTGGTTGTTTTCAAGTTGCCTCGATCGATGTATTCCCGTCTTCTCAAGGTCTCTAATGCGCCCCTCAATGATCCCATGCAGCGGTGTGTCATGCAACAAGCTGGCGACGCGGAGCTACGTAGAGATCACGACGGCGCGTGCTCTCATTCCCATAAAACTGGCCGACGACTGATCTTTCCTTTTCTCCACACGGTGCCCCGACACAAGCCCTCCATCTACAGAACGCTCAACGCGACGGACAACGACCAAGACAGCCTGCATGTATACTACTTAGAATCGGTGCGTTTACCCTTCCGGCGATGCGTTGCGAGGGCTCGATGCTTTACTGCCCCCATGCACGGGTGGGGGGGCCCGCCCGCCTTTCGGCCTGTCGTGTCCAGGCCGTCTTGCGTGCAAGGCTGCATGCACCCTTCCTATCGCACTCATGCTGGATGGTGGGGAAACATCTCACGGCGACGCATGCTGTCTATACAGGCTAAGACCGCGTGCTCCCCGCACCCCGTAACCGGTTCCTCCACGCACTGTCCTCGGTGGTCTTTCCTTGCATCTGTTTCAAAGTCCTCGTGGATCGCAATCGCTGGGGATCAGAGGGCGGCGGTATCCCCCCATCCCGATGACCCCGATGAATCATTCCCGGCGAGGCGCTTCTCCGGCGAGTCGTCACAGTGTCATTCACGTCTCATTGTACATGTAGAATGTTCAATTATAGTCCTGAGACCAGGAATGGCTGCTAGATGCGTGGTCATCGGTACACGTCAAAGCTTCGTGCCCATCGTTTTTCTCAGAACCCCCTCATGTCCGACCCAGAGAAGAATGCCAGCAGCGACCACGGTGCGTCCGTAGCGTTGCATCTACTCACATTCCAGCCTAAGCATCCCACAGAAGCCGCTATTGATCCAGTGGAAGAAGCTGCAGCGGCCAAGCTTTGGTCCGTGTATATATCTGAAGCGGAGAAATACGACAAATCCTTGGTCGAGAGTTGGAAGAATGATATGGAGGGGATCCTCATATTTGTACGACACAAGCTTACTTCCAACACTACTAATCGCTGACTACCGTTCCCGCAAGGCTGGTCTCTTCTCGGCCGTTCTAACGGCTTTTATCATCGAAAGCTATCCGACACTGGTTCCAGACTCGGGAGACGCTACAGTGCAGCTTCTCTCCCAAATCTCCCAGCAGCTTGCCGCAGCTGCGAATGGGAGCACTTTCCAGGTGCCCCCCCCCCCCCCCCCCCCCCCCGCACCTCCGTTCAGTCCGCCCACGACGTCCCTCGTCTGCAACACATTTTGGTTCAACAGTCTCGGCCTCAGCCTCTCGTGCGCCCTCGTGGCAACCCTTGTCGAGCAATGGGCCCGCGAATTTCTCCACAGAGCGGACATGCGTTCTGCGCCCGGTGTTCGCGCCCGCATCCTTTCATTCCTGTATTATGGCCTCAAGGAATTCAAGATGCACAAAATTGTGGATGTCATTCCGCTCTTACTGCATGGGTCCCTCTTCCTCTTCTTCGCCGGCCTCGTTGCGTTTCTCATCCCTATCAACATTCCGATGGCTGCCGTAGCCGCCTCTATGCTGGCTTGCATCACCATCGTGTACTCTACGATTACGGTCCTCCCCTTGCGTTATCTCGAATGCCCGTACCGCACACCGCTCTCTGAGGCATTTTGGGGCTTATCGAGAGGCATCACGAGATTTTGGGGGCGACGTCGCACAGCTGAGGACTCAATCTCGAGCGATGGAGAGGTTACTCTGGTGGAGGCCATGTCGCAGGCGGCCACCGACGATACGTCTGAACGCGACTATCGGGCTCTCGTCTGGACTGTCAAGTCATTGGCAAATGAGACAGAGTTCGAACGCTTTGCCCAGGCTATCCCAGATGTTCTCTGGGGTCCCGAATCTCCTCGGTTTGCGTACCGGACCCATCTCAAGAGCTTGATGGATCACCGGGACCTGGAGATGTGCCGTCGCTTTCTGGATCTCTTCCGTAGTTGCGATACTGGGCTGCTGCTACCTGAGGACTCAAAACGCCGGAGGATCACTTGCTACAAGGCTTTGTGGGCCCTTGGTAGTGCCGGTGCATTGACAGCCACTGATCCGCGGCTTCTGGGTCTCCACGACCCAACTGCTGAAGGAGACAAAGAGGTCAACGGCTATGTCATTTCTGCAAATGCCATGGTAGAATGGTCCCTCTTATGCTCGGCCAAGAGTTCCCTTACTCAACTCTCCGAGGTTCTTGCTCGGGACGACGGCACGGTGGATCTTGACCCGGACCTTGACCGGCGTCTTGGACCTCTCAGATCATACCTATTTCATCGTTCAGGCCCGTTATCTCGTAATCTCAACGATAACATTTTAGATCGACTCCAGTCCTACTTCTCACGCGAGTTGATTCTGAGGCTCGTGGAGGAATTCAAGAGCATTCCCCGCCAAATGCTCATCTCCTACATGACCGATTCGGTTTTCATCGGCTCGGGTTCATCTGCCTCCTACCGATATCAGGATACTGTGGATTTCCTTACCTCCACCTTGGTGCCCCCGACCGATCGCTGCATCCGGAGCATCCATTCTGCACTATCGCAACTTGTACACCATTGCAAAGAGGAACTCGGGGCAACTGATTCTGTCGAATGGGTCGATTCGGTGGCATCGAGATTGAGTTCCATGGTGACATGGTCTCCAACCAACCGATGGGGAATACCTGGGGCACTCATCGAATATATATGTGACCGCAAGTCAGATGCCGCCGTCCAAATGCTCCTCCATGGTTCCCAGAGCTTCCAAGACACCCTTTTTTCAATTATCCTTCCTGGTGAGGCTCTCGACTCGGACGAACGATGGTTGCGCTGCCTCTGGCGAGTGACTCTGCTGAGTCAGGGTCAGCGGGACGGTGTTATATACGAGTCTCTCCTCAATGCCGTCGAGAAGTCAGACTCCCGGAATTCATCTTCAACAGCGAGAATTGTAACTTCTCTCATCGCCTTGCTTAGAGCACGCGTCATCCGCAATTCGATTACTTCGACCACCCAGGAGAATTCATCTCTCGATTCTTGCCAATCCCCACGATGCATGTTGTTCAGGAGGCGGATTCCTTCCATAGTGACTTGGACATAGGCTGGGATCTCAACGACGATCTCCGTGCTGAAGCACAGGTGGCTCAACTCGGTGAATTTCTGGGAACGATGCAGCCGGATGATCTGCCCTACGAGGCCGCGGTGGCTGCAGCAACGCTCAATTTCATGGCGGGAAATTTTTTCATTTACGCAGGGGTTCACGAACTTCACCAGAATCGACTCGCGGATGGTTTGGCCCGTTTATGGGATACAAACTCAGCAAATCTCAGACAACTGCTAGGCGCCGTTCTTGCCAGCCCCATCTTTGATGTGTATGCTGGAACTATTAATAGTAGGGTTTTGCATCGGCCCTTGGCTGCGTGGTTGGATGACCGAGGAGCCCGGGAAAAAATTCACATACGCTGGTTGCGTACCTATCTCAGGACGCCGGTGACTCGCCCAACTTGCAGCGTGCGCGCGCGATTCTGAAAGGATTGGAATCTCTTCATGCAGTTCCCTCCGACGAATAGTCAGTAATTATTTTGTCTTGCCATGTCGAACTTTCCAACGCTCTACAGTCCAACTCGAACGAAGACGGTTGTTGGCTCTATGCTATTTCATGAATCTCTACCTCCACCATTGTACCTGCTTTTGAGGGCCATTGCGGGTGCATGGCAATCCGAGTCTGTAGGTTGAGCCTGGTGAAGTCTGTGAGTCCTGTGGACACAAGAATCTGAGGATGATAACAGCAGGTGTTGCTTCTGCTTCGTAACACATACTTATTTTCATTGCACGCGACGAGCTGAAGCCTGAGAGGATGGGGACAAGTCCTCTATATTCAAATTTCACAGTCCTTCGCCCAAAGAATCGTGGTAAGAAAGTGATACCAAAGAGCCGTATTAAGTGAGCCGAAGACCAGGAAATTGGGCGAGACGCGAGGGAGAGAGACACTTCAGAGATGCAAGCAGCAAGAGAGGCACGCAAGGCCAACGTACTTAGTAGATGTCGGTCGGATTAAATGCCAAGAATGGAAACTGGTTGAGACGAGGGAGTTGGAGCGGGCGTTTGAAAACACGACAAAGTTGTCTGCCGCAGGTGCAGTACAACAGTCGATGCGTGGTGGTCAAGTGGTGGTGGGAAGCAATGAGGCGTGCCTGTCAAGGGCATCGGCTGTCAAACAGATGTCCGTTCCCGCGTCCGCCTCGCCGTCGGCAAATATGTCAATAACACGGAGGCCGGCGATGTCCAAGGCGTAAGAGTAATTGACTAAGAGTGGACCAAACACCCTCAGAATTACCTTATAAGGAATTTGTAACATTTCCAAACAAGTAGGGCTCAAAGATGTCATCGAAAAAATGGGACCCCACTCTGGCGGGAAACGGGCCGATAAGACCGAGCTTAAAAATAAATTTTTAAGACTCGGAACAAAATTAATAGCAATGAACCCGAGAGCGTTCCTTAGTATATCAAAGTAGAAAAGGCGCCATGTAAGTGTACTCTGTGTGACGTGCGTATGAATACAATTGAGGATATATGTAGAGAGAAAAGAGAGAAAAGAATATTCGTTTTTTTGATGTCCAGGATCACGGGGCTTGCTTGTAGCTCGTCGGAGGCTGTCGTCTCGCAGCTGCTCCACGCGACGGAGTCGCAGGCTGGCTAGCCGTTCGTTGGCGAGGCGTCGCGCCCGTGCGATTGGAAGACTGCGGTACCTGCGCTCCAGCAAAGTAGCCAGAGTCGCCACGCGCGTTGCGCATCTGCGACGGGGAAGGAGTCGCACCGCTGTTGGCTGATCGCGGCGAAGGGCCAAAATTCTCCCCGTACACACTCCGTGACGAATTCCATCCACCCCCGTTCCCACCCCCTCCTCCATACTCGCTACGGGCTCCACCACCGCCACCACCATACTCGCTGCGCGCTCCGCCACCGCCGTACATTGACATGGGAGCAGGCGGGAACAGAGACATCCCTCCAGGCGTCCACCCGCCCTGCATTCCCATGCCCATCCCATACGGCGACATCATCGCCGGCCCCGTCGTCGAGCCTCCAAACACGCTGGAGCGATCTCCGAAACCCATCGTCGACCCACGTTCCCATTCGTCCGCGGCCAGGGCGAGGGCTTGCTGAGCCACCGCCATCTGATATGCTTGCTTGGCCATCATCATCGCCTGCTGATGTGCAGCGTAATAGTTGGGGTCGGCAGGCGGCGGGATCATGAATTGCGCCGGATTGAGCATGCCAGGCCATCCAGGAGACATGCCGCCGGGGGGAGCAAAGCCCATGGGCATCGGCATATTCATTCCCATCGGCATATTGCCCATAGGCATCCCAGGCATAGCGCGGTGGCCGACTGGCACGTCGTCGTCGTCATCATCTTCCGCAATGGGACCCGAGCCGTTGATAACGTTACCAAGCTGTATTTCGTAGATCAAAACTTGAGAATGAAGGGATGAAGAACGACTCACCTCGATCGCCGCCTTTGCCTCGCTTCGTCTACGTTCCCTCCTACGCTCCTCCTCCTGCACCGGCGTCTCCTTCGGTCGCGCCTTGACTTTACCCTTGGCATCGCTCGACACCTCCTCGTCAAAGTCAAAGCTGACGCTCCTCCTCTGATGTGCTCGTCTCGCGCTGGGCACCAATCCACTAACACCCCCACTCCACGCCGCACGCCTCTCGTGCTTCTCCTTCGGGGCACTATCGCGACTCATATCACTGCTATCGTCCCGAGGCGTGAGTGGGGCAGGGCTACTACTCGAATCACCGGCCGTGGAACTCGCTGGGCTCTTGTGTGCAGCCATGAAAGGACGCGGCGGAGGTTGGGCAAGGGGAGCTGCAAGACGTGATGGAGGCGAAGCAGCGCTCGTCAGAGCAGGCGGTGCTGAAGTCAAAGTCATCATTGTACTGCTTCGAGGCCGGGCTCGAACAGTGGCTGGGACTCCAGCACTACTGCTAGCAGAGGAAGACGGTGTGGAGGAGTTGTTGCTACTGCTTGATGTCGCGGTATGTGCATCAAAGCGCGAGGACAAGGAAGTTGGAGGCGTGGGATTGGGGATGAGCGTACTACTCCGTGGCCTCGCTCCAACGCCCAGGTCGCCGTAAGAGCTGCTACGTGCTCCATCGGTAGACGGTGACGGTTTAGCGGGACGTGCTTGGGGAGGAGGAGCCCGTAAGGTCGGAGGAGCGTTTGTAGAAGTCGGCGAGGAAGCTGCAGCGACATTCGCACTGAAGGATCGATTCGTCGCCTTGAATGAAGCAGCCGCCTTCTCCGCCGCAGTCGAGCCCGCAGGAACCATGGTCGTGCTCTGCTGCCTGTCATGCTGAGCCGGGCGGGACGTGACGCTAAACCCAGCTGCAGGTGCTCGCTGACGGATGACGACGGGGACGATAGTGTCATCGTTGCTGCTCGTGCTGTCCTTGCGTTCCTGCTTGGGCTTCTCCGCCGTTGCCTTGGTAACATCCTCACCCGAAGCAACGCGTGGAGGCGACAACTCCCCAGCACGCGAAACGAGTGCTAGTCCCCCACCGAGTAGATTTGCGAGATCAGTGAGGTCGAACTCTTCCGCCGCTGTTGGCGGGGCTGCTGCTGGAGCAGACGGAGACCCCCATCCCTTCGACCCCGAAACGATATCGCTGGAGGACCGCCGATGCAAGAGCTTGCGCTGCACCGAAGTCGTGAATGCAGGAGGTGGTGGCATGTTCTTCTGTGGGCTTGCATCTTTCGATGGCGGCACCATCCCTTTCCCTGTCACCGCCCTCAGCCGTTCACTGAGTAAATCCCTGCTCGGCCCAGGACTCGGCGCCCTCGCTCGTTCCTTCTCCATCTCCACCAACCCTGTCGAGCTCGACCTCACAGGCACCGTCCTCCCCTCCATCTTCTTCTCCTTCACCATCGGCGGAGGCACCTCGGCAACAGGCGATCCAGGCGGCGTCGGGAAATGCACCAGTCCCTTCCCGCCCACCCCCGGTGTCCCCGTCTTGCCTAACGTAACCGGCGGCGAGCGAGACGTCAAAATGGGACTCTCGGCGTCCTTCGGGCTCTCAATCCTGGTAGCAGACCCAGACTTCGAGGTAGCCCCAAACGAACCAAGCATCCCCCCACCCGTGAACCCCGCCTCCCTCTGATGTGATGTCGCTTGCGGACGCGAGGCAGTCAACGCAGCGATATCAATAAGCGGCTTGGGCTTGGGACGTAGATTTGACGGTCGACTCGACGAGCTGCTCATGCTCGTCGGAGAGGCACTGCGAATGGGTGGGCTTGTCTGCTGAGCTAGGTGAGAGTGCTGGTGAGGGACATGGTTTGCCAGGGGTGGTGTAGTCGTAGATGGAGATGGAGAAGTAGCAGGACTGCCCCTTGGCCCGGGTAACGGTAAGCTTCCACTTGACCCCGCTGCGGAACCTGCGCCAGGCCGACGGGCGAGCATAGCGAGCGGCGCATTGTCTGAATCGCTCTCGCTCTCCTCCTCCTCCGAGTCTTCGCTCTCGTCGTCGTCGTCCGTCTGCCTTTGGGAATTGCCTTTTGGAGGCAGCTTGGGTGCAGACGCGGGCGTAGAAGTGGGCAGGTATGGGTTGGAAGCCGAGGCTGCTATATAAGTATGAATATGTGCGTGCAGTATGAGAACTCACCTGGAGGACGATTCGTCCTGACTCCTTGTGCATGCGTAGCTGAAGGGAAGATATCAGCACAGCAAAAAAAAGAGAGAGAGAAAGAGCGCAAGACGCACCGGGATAGACCCCATGCCCACTTTCACTCCTTGGCCCCGTCCCAGTCGTCCGCACCACATTTGCATTCCTCTCCCTGTCCGTTGCAGGACCACCCAAAGCAGGACTCCCTGCCGCACTCCGCCTGGCCTGGATCTCTCGAAACGCAGCCACGCTAATCCGACTACTGCTCGCACTGACATCCGAGGGCGCGCGTGGTCGTTGTGGAGGACGCATCTCGTCCCCGCCGAGAGCAGAGAGGGCAGAGGCCGTAAGCCGCGTCTTGCTCGTATTTTGATGGTTTTGTTGGTAGGATAACGAGGGTGGAGCGGGGGAGGGAGACCCACGAGGCGAGCCTCGGGGTGAAGGCGAAGATGAGGGTGCAACGTGTCGGAACGCCCGTAAGTTGAAATCTCCATCCTCTCCACCACCGGGGCCAGCCTCAGTTGGCGTCTGGGCAGGAGGAGGAGCATCCTTCGCACCAGATCGACCCCAGAACGCAAAACGCCTCCCACCCGCCTTCCTGCTCTCCTTGGAGACGGTCCCCGTGCTCGTGGGACTCAAACTCGGTGCCAGCGGTGAGCCCAGGGTCGTAGATGACGGTGACAGCCTCGGCGGCGGAAGACTGCGTGTGCTGTGATTGTACAAACCAGGGTGTGGCGGTGGCCTTAGTCCTCCATCGGTTGGTGAAGACGCAGATTCAGTCATCAAGGTGAGCGTAGGCCGTTCGGACGTCGTACTGAGACGCGAGAGATAGGCTGGGCGGGGATCTGCAGAATTGGGTTCTGTGACCGTCGGAATGCTCTTCTTGCGCCCGAAGAAACCCATCGCGCGACGTGTCGAGGTCTGGCCTGCCTAGTCGGGTTTGGGGAGGATGCTACGGCGGCAGTGAGGGAGGGTCCGTCGGGCGGGGTCGTAATGGAGAAGGCCAGAGCGTGTTTTTTTATGACGCATCACGGCGCCGGCCATCAACGCCAAAGTGCGCCTACAAAGAGCCTCCATGTCCGACACAGACACAAGCAGTATTATTGAACAGTACGTCCATGGCACTTTATCGGCGCGTAGATAGCACCTGAGCGCTGAGCACTTTCGCAGACCCTTATGTCGATCCCAATGGATAAGTTGCCGCGAAACGAGAAATACTCGGTCGATTCGGATGGTGCAGCTTCTCTTCCAAATTTCTCAGCAGCTTTCCGCCGCGGCGAATGGGAGCGAGCACGTTTCCGATACCCACACCCACGGCTCTGTTCACACCACCCGCGACGTCCCTCGTCTGCAATACCCTTTGGTTTATCATTCTCGGCCTGAGTCTGTCCTGTGATTCCGCTACTGCTGTATGCCTCACTCTCCCTTCTTCGCCGGCCTCATCGCGCTCCTCATGCCCATCAATATCCCAATAGCTGCCGCCGCCGCCTTCATGCTGGCCTGCCTTATCCTCGTGTATTCTGCAGTCACGGTCCTCCCCTTGCGTTATCTCGAGTGTCCGTACCGGATTCGGGGGCTTTGCCGAGGCCATGCCGGACGTTCTCTGAGGTCCAAAATATCCACGATTTGCGTACCGAAACCACTTCAAGAATACGGACTTGGAAATGCACCGTCGTCTTCTGGATATCTTCCGCAGCTGTTATACGGGGTTAAAGCCCCCCGAGGTGTCGAAATGGCGACGAATCACTTACTACAAGGCTCCGTGGGCCCTCAGAAGTGTCAGTTCTCTGACGCTTACCGATCCGCTATTTTTGTTCTATTGAAAAAGAAACGGAGATGAAGACTCAGAAGAGCTAATGCTATCTCTGCCATCGCCATGTTTTGTAAAATGGTCCCTCTTGCACTCCGCCAGGGTTCCCTTACCAAACTCTCTGGACTTCTTATTGGGTGCAATGCCCATAAATCGACCTGACTACTGCGGCCTTCGGGCCTCTCCGAGCTGAATTTCAACGTTCAATGGTGATTGGTAGTCCTCGAAGTCAACGTTCAATGGCTATTGACGCTGTAATCAGTACTCGTCGCAATAATGTGGATGCAAGTTCAAGAGTTTGATGAATCCTCGAAACGGCGACGGATCGCTTACTACAAGGCTCGGAAGTGTCAGTGCACTTTGCCGATCCGCTACTCTTGTTCTACGAGCCATCATTCGAAAAGAAACGGATATGAAGAGCTTTTCGCATCCCTGCCAACGCCAGGTTATGTAACATGGTCCTTCTTGTGCCCCGCTAGGGTTGGTTCCCCTTGCCGAACTCTCCGAATTTCTCATTGGGTGTAATGCCCATACACACAAGTCGACCGTACTACGTACGGCCTGGAGGACTCTCCGACCATATTTGTTGGGTCTATCGGGCCTGTTCCCCGGCAATCCGGGACTTCACTAGCTTCACTTCAAATCAGCTACGAGTACCTATATGGCTCATGCATTCAGCTGACTTGGGCTTCTCTCCACACCGATTTATTGAGACTATGAATCTCCTTGAATCCATCGCAGTACCTCCCACCCAACGCTGTATTGGGGAAACCAAGGCCGCGATATCAACACTCGTATCAGGCAATTGAAACAACCGATTCCGTCGAATGGGTCGATGAAATCCTCAAGATTATGTTCTCCCAATACGCCCTAAAACGCCGGTGCCAGTCAGTCACACAGTCATCAAAAGTCAGACGCCGCCGTCGAAATGCTTCTTCGCAATGGCTACAGCGTAAAATTGTGGAACGATTACCCAACTGCTATCGCTGATGCTTCTGACCATGATGACCATGATGAGTCAATGTTGTACTCCCTCTGGCGGGTGGTTCGTCTCGGCGGGCTGCATCATGAGACGAGAACATACCAAGCTGTTCTCAGACATATCATCAAGAGCCTCGATCATTGCTATCTCCACATCCCAATTCCTGCCGGCGGACCGTGACACGGCAGTAGGAGATGCATTCCCTGCCGTACAAGCCTGCCGAAACCCTCCAATTTCTTGTTCAATAAGTATTATCTCATCCACAACAGGATTTACGGACGGTCTAGCCCGTGTCTGTCTGGCACTCGGATCATGCAAATCCCACAGAGGCATGGGTCGCAGCTGCTGAAGACTATCTTGCTACTACTAGCGCAATATTCAATGATGTGTATGGTATGCTGGAACCTCGGTTGCGGTTGTACTGTACCAGCCCTTTGTCGCGTGGTCGGATGACCCCGAAGCTTGGGGGACAATACAGGAAACACTGAATGCCTGCGCGGCGATCCTATCGCGTACGGAGGAGTTCTCGAAGTTGAGACTCCGCGTTCAAGGAATCTTTGGATGGATTTGATTCATTACACGGGGTCAGCTGATCTCTCAGCTCTCAACTGGTATGTATGTAGTTGAAGTTCAACGTTCAACGTTTAACAGTGATTGGTAGCTAGTGACACTGTCATCAGTACTCAAGTACTCATCACCATAATGTTGATATCGATACAGCTCTACAGCTGCAAGCCGGATGCAGAACGCGAAACAAAATTACCGTGTCCGTCCAATTAGACCGCGTTTAAACTTAGGGGATACGATGCCAGCATGTGGTCGCGTCGCTCATACTCAGACAGGACAGGAGTTATGAAGATCAGACAAATTCAGGGATGGATGTTTCCTTCAGTTCCTGACAGCGGGGTCTTCCATTCGTGGGTTCGTGGCTAATTAAAAGCTGAACTACGCCGTAGGTCATGACAGATTTCCGATGAAATTTTCGGCAAACCGATCACGGTATTCGGACGGAACGAAACTCGTAGCGGAGCCAGTTAATTGAGGAATGGGAGCATTAGAGTGTTACGGGTTGCTGTACACGGGGAGCCAAGTTTCAATCCACATCAGCAACTGACGTCCCCTTTGAATGCTCGGCGATCGCGCCTTGATCGCTTGTCAGGAACCGTCTCCGCTTGTTTTCTCCCTTCATCAACGTCAAAGACCTCTGACGGCCAGGCGCCAGTTTGCGCTATATAGCACACGGTAGGACTCTTAGCAATGTAACAGCGTCGACATCTCATGCGCCCCCAGGCCGGCCTGATGAAGAATCATCTCGTCCAGGCTGTAGACCGAGCAAGGCATGGCTTCAAGCGAACTAGAAGTGGCAGCGTTTCTAGGACCCCGCTGGTGCTCATTCCTCCAGAGCTGTGGATCTCGATATTCTCGTACCTCTCCTCGCCAGCAGATATCCGCGCTGCGACTCTCACTTGCCAAAACTTCCGACAGTGCGCGCAGCCGCTCCTGTTTGCCAAGATCTTCACACATCCGGCCCCACCTTCCCTCGCACTTCGTGGTCTGCAACCGAACAAGTACAGACGGCGGACGTCGCAGCGCCTCGAGTTCTTTCTATCCCCTCTCATAGCGCCAGCTGTGCGAGAGTGCTGGATTGATCCTCCATCTCCGGAGGACGAGGACGTTCCCACAGATGTCCTCATAGATGCTATATTTGCCGGTCTCGAGAAATTTCCCAACCTGAGAGTTTTGGGTTGTCGGTCCATCCGGCTGACGCTGATGCGACTGGCGGTCCTGCAACGACTCTCACTCTCGACGATAACACTGGATTCATGTCAAAGTGATCTCGTGGATTGCCCGGACTCGCCCCCCACGCCAGCCACTCCGCTCAACTCGGTGACCTTCAAATATTCCGATCCGCAGGAGGAATCCCTGCGGCCGCTCCTCTCCTTCTTTCTTTCGCCGCGGCATCTGCAACGGCTGACTGCGACGACGACGAGGGTCTTGTCTGCCATCGCTCGAAGTAGCAGGCCATTTTCGCGACTCCATCAACTGGAGCTCTCCGTCGATTGTCTACTTTCTGACACCCTGGTCCCGGCTCTGTCTCGGTGCCCCGCCTTGGAGCGGATAACCATCCTGCCGAACCCTGACAGTGCCCTGCCCCGCTCACGCACTCTTCCCGCCCTTCCCGCCTCCCTCCTTCCCAACCTAAAATTATACCGCGGCCCACGCAACTACGCCGCGCATTTTGCGCGTGCGACGCGACAACTCCAAACAGTGGAGGTGTCCATCCCAACAAAAGTGCACCGCTTGATACGCACGCTCACACAGGTGCCGGGCGATACACTCGACTACCTCTCCTTCCGCCTCGACGAGCCCGCCCCCACATCACTCCTCACGTCGGTGCACAGACTGTGCCCCGCACTGCGCACACTCAGCATGAACGACCCGCCCGTCGCGCACAGCCACCTCCATGCACTCCTCAGCCAGAGCGCACCGCACCTCTCCTTGCGGGCGTTCCGAGTTCGTGTCGAGGGTCGTGATCGGTACAACTTGTGGGTGCCGCCGACAGAGGAGGCGGCAGATGCAATCGAGTGTTTTAGGCGCGTGCATGCAGAGTTGAAGCGCGTTTATCCGAACTTGTTTACGCTCAAGATCATGTATGGGGTGGAGGGGCAGTCGGTCGTTTGGCGACGCTCTGGGGGCGAGCTTGTGCAGATGACGCAGGTGGCGCAGGCGTCGGTGTAACTTTTTGACAGAGAAGGCCGTCGAGAAGCTTCCATCCTTCTTCTGTCGTGTTGGATTGTTGGCAAGCCGTGTTCCGGTTCCGTGCATGTTTTTTATTTCATTTGGATGGATGGATGGACGGATGGAATTCTCAGTTCTGTCAGTTCTGTATTTTTAGTTCCTATGCGCGCTCAACTGTGATTACAGGTAACCTCCCGGGGGTGTTTGAGCTCAGTGTGTGAGATGAATCAGTCAGAGAATCCATTGCTCAGACACGCACATTGAGAAGTCATGTTTCACTCCCGCACCGTTGCTATTCTTCGGCGGTCATCTCGTGTCTCTCGGTCATCTCATGCTTCAGCAGAAGGTCTAGGCTTGTCGCCGAATCCGTCCTCTCGCACGACAAGTCTTTTTGGACACATCTGCGATAGGAAAGTGTCCTAGTCCCATGCACACGAGAGGATGTTCGGGAAGAAATAGCTGAGTATATGATTGGCCAGTCGGCGGTGCGGTACCACTGCGGCTGCGATAAACTTGAACTGTATGGACCCGTTGTCGTCAGGTGAGGTCTGCGTCCGTGAGATTGGAAACCGCACGTTTTGGACTGGGTCTTAGAATAGGCGGTAAAACATAGAGCATGCATCATTAATGCATGTTGAGAGCATCAGTTGCCCATAGCACTGAGCGCTGAGCCACGTCGTATCCAAATCAAATCCAAGTCGGTGCAGACACTGTGACACAACGGGAGAGTTTCATTGACAGAGA
The DNA here is from genome assembly GCA_029378245.1 of Roridomyces roridus. NCBI lineage: Eukaryota > Fungi > Basidiomycota > Agaricomycetes > Agaricales > Mycenaceae > Roridomyces > Roridomyces roridus. The sequence goes on from JARKIF010000087.1 coordinate 81,792, forward strand.
GAATTTGAAGAGAATGTCGGTCACAAAGCGGGGTCAGAAGAAGGGACGACAACTCACAATCCCACGGCGATTCCCGAAGATTTCAAGTGATGACCGGCACAACCAGTATCTTTGATGGCAGCGTGACTGAGTGTGACTCTCAATTAACTGTCACAAACCTCGGTCGTTGGCTTCCTACCGCCATTACTGGATGAGATTTGTACAATCCCCTAAGCTCCAAAGACAAAAGATGATCTCAATATGCCTGGCTAGCTGCCTGTGAGAGGTCCTGAGCCGAGCGTCACCAGAACCTGTCTCCAGAGGTCCGAGAGTTCAACTCAACGTCGTGGAATTGGCAGTCCTTTTTAATGGTGTGCAGCAGGTCCTAGGGTGAACCGAAAAATCCTGTATTTTATCAGGGGACTCTGAGATATCCCATTTTGCCACGGGGAAGCTTTTGGGACCCATTTCTGACATGGTTGCCATTGGGTGTGCCCGACAAACACCAGACTTTGCACATTTATATGGGGATAGCTACCAGTTGCATGCCACAGCAGAGCTCTGTGGAGGCGATTCTGGAATCGACTGGGAAGACCGTGGGACATAGCTCAACAGCCCCGGAGACTCTAGGAACACTACGTATTATGAACCAAAGCTAGCAGTCCACATTCTCTGTCAATTTACACGAGCTAACGAGTAACGTTACGAGTTGATATAGCACCTCCATGGCGGAGTCTTCAGGTGAGTTTGGCCCATCCTCTCTCTTCGGGTCCCTCTGAGAGCCAGCTTCGTCATCCTTGTCGTCAATACCTCCCCACTCGGAGTAGTCCGAGTCCGTCTCTGTAACCAACTCCATATCGTTAGCGTCCAAGCTTGTCGTCGAGTAACGCCCCGCGTGCTCTCTCTTTATGCTCGCAATGTCAATACCCACCAAAGATCCCGATTCCAAGTTGAACCTTACCGAACTTTATAGCGTCGGGACCGTGCACGGTGGCTTTGACAGCAGTCAGCGTGGTGGGGGCTGAGCGTCCCGATAGCGCTCTACAACGAGGGACGTCTCCTTGCCCTTTAGCTCTTCCGAGAGCGTTGCCTGGTTCGTGTTCGTTGTCCGAAAGTTCGGACATGTAACCCTGCGCATGCGCATCTGTCATTTTGAGCTTGGCGGATGTCGTAGACTCGTAGTCAAAGCACCGGAGAGTTCTTCGGCGGGGGTGTCCAAATCAGCGAATTCGTCCTTCCGGATGTCAATTTGGGAGCTCAGAAAATCGACTTGACCGGTCAGGATACGATAGTTCTTTTGTGCGTGGTGCATGCCGCCTCCGAGGCTGAAAGAGCATTCCGGCATTGCGAGAGTTCAGCGTTGACTGAGTCGAGTTGAGCCTGGAGAGATGGCTTTTTAAAACGCGTCCAAGTAGTTTACGTAGCTGAGCTGTGCTCCTCCTCCATCTCCTCACTCCGCATCCTCTACTCATTCCGGTCGCGATTCTGCTCATGGAGCCTTTCGATTTGCGCTTTTCCTGCTTGGGATAGACTCATATGACGAGCGGAACCGATAGAGGGTGATAGTTGTGGGTGGAACACGTCGAAAGAGAGGCCACAACGAGCATGGAATAGTAGGAAGCAAAGAGTGTCCGATTCCGATCACGGATCAATCGAGAAACATGCGTGTATTTGGCCTTCGCCGTTTGAGCTCAATTTCTGATGAAATATTATGTTTATATAGTCAATTTCTAGGAATTAGCACCTAGCATCGTTTGTTCACGCCGGATTCCCCATTTTCCGGAAACTTCGCTGACAGTGGCATGGAAGAGCGCAAAATCAGGTCTCAATTTGCTCCAAGCCGAAGATTTTTCAATCTGCCGTGAACGTTCGTTGAAGATACATAATAAATGACCGCTCGAATATTTTCAGATTTTTGCTTCACTGTGTTGAGGAGGAATGCCATGAGCCAACCCATCACCTTTTGACGACCAACGGCAAACCCGGTCACATCCTGTCACGCTTGCCATCAAAGCTACCCCTTGTGCCGGTCATCATTTCAAGCTCGAGATCATGGACGTCAGAAACAAGCCGATGACTAATCCCATCAATCTGCTCTTTTTCTCGACCACCATCATCGATTCATCTTTCGATAGCAAATGCCGAATTTCTGCAAACTTCTGCTTTGATGATCTAGCGCCAATCTCGCGCGTCGACTCCGGGTGCTCTTTGTAAGTAGCTCGGAGTACACACAGGGGGCAAACCCCGTGGCATTTTACCGCGGGGCATCCGCACGGCATACGTCACGGCGTCTGTCGCGGCATCCGACAATTGCAGTGCCGGGCCGGAGTTCCTGCGAGTTTTCCCATCCCTGCCAAGTTGGACTTGGTGCATGTCGTCAACCGGCAAGTACATCAGTCACCCGCGTGACAAGGTGCAAACAATGAGCAGCCTCACAGACCGAGGAGCCCCCAGATCTCCAGGAAGGTAGGCACAGTCTCACTTGACTTTCATGAAGCATCCAACCATTCCAAATGCACAGTGAATTCCATGTGAATGAAACCGAGAAAAAGAGAACAATGGGCACGTGGGAACGCCATGTCGGACGCCGTGTCGAACGCCGTGACGTAGGCCGTGTGGATGCCCCGTGGTAAAGTGCCACGGGGTTTGCCCCCTGTGACACCAAGCCGTATACCCGGATGATACTTTGAATCGGCGACCGGGAATCCTACAGACCTGAAGCTTAAAGCCAAACACGGCTTCCACTGCCCTCCATTGGCTTCTCGTACCTCCTTCATGGCCACCAAACTCGTCTATCTCGTCACTGGCTCCAACCGTACCAACGGCATTGGCTATAGCCTCGTATCCAAACTCGCAGAGCGTCCCAACGCCGTCGTCTTTGCCGGTGCCCGCGATCCGAACGTCCAGTCGCTCCGGGATTTGGCCGCAAAGCACTCCAACGTCTACCCAATCAAGTTTCTCGTCAACGACAGGGCCAACAACGACGCAGCTATTGCTGATATCAAGAAAATTGCAGGACAGCTGGATGTAGTTGTGGCCAATGCCGGTGCGTGCTTTGCATTTCTCTTCTGGAGCTTGCAACTGACCACATACAGGAATCGCAACTCTTGAATCATACGTACCCGTGGCCAAAGCGCCAATCGAATTCTACCAAGAGCATTTGGAGGTAAACATGCTCGGAACTATCGTCCTCTTCCAAGCGGCCCAGGAGCTCCTCCTCGCTTCACCTACACGGGCACCCATATTTGCATACATCTCCACTGGCGTCGCTTCCCTGACGAAATTCATGGGTCCAGACGTCAGCATCTACGGCGCCTCCAAGGTCGCAGGGAACTTTATCATCAAAGCCCTCGATGCGGAGAACCCCTCGCTCATTGCGATGGCGATCTCTCCTGGGTGGTGTGCGACGGATATGGGCAATGATGGTGCGAAGAGGCGAGGTTCGACGGGGCGGGAGGAGGCTCCGATGAAGGTCGAGGATGTTGTGGAGGGCGTTTTGAACCGGATTGATGGAGCGACGAAGGAGAAGAGTAGCGGGCGATTCTGGAATTTCAAGCCTACGTCTGGGAATCCATGGGATTGTGAGCAAGAGGAGTATCCTTGGTAGAATCAATTCAGATTCATCGGACTCTGCTTTTGGGAGGCAATTTTTCGCTCCGTCTGGGCTCGGAGACGCTTGCATGCACCGAACTCCGAGAATTTCGACTCAACTCCGACGAAGAACTCGCCCCTGGGACCAGTGCGTTCTCGTTCTTATCTGCCTCCTCCTCTTCAGCGTTTCAGTGCTTCAACGCCAACGCTCAACCACGACGCCCTCTCGCAAACATATACTAGGTCTGTTGGTCATCCAATTCCAGCAAACCTCCAGCCTCAATTGCCCCTCGTTCCCAAAGAGGTTCCGAGTCTTCACGACTGCGGAAAGACCATCAAACTCCCATGACGGAATAGCATCCTTACCCGTCTGCTGCCCTTGTGGGCGAATCTGCACCCAACTTCTTCTTCCACTCCCGCGCCACTCCGGGGCATATAAGTAATAACATACCGCTTCTGATTCCATGTCCGTGCTCCCATGTCATTGCCATTGACCAACGACTCGCTGATTGACGCGGACTCGGAGCTCGCAAAGCTTTCCCTCCAGAACACCCAGCTTGGAGGCTTTCTGACGGCGGTGGGTACACCTTTCCCTGGGACCAATGGTCCACTCGAACTGACTCCAGTCTGTGGCAGGCGGAGACTTTCCTGTATGGTCGGTGGAATCATGCTCGTGTTCTTGGCCTTTGTCCGCTGACCGTGCCTCTCAGGAACCTATGTCATCCTGTTTGGATTCTACATGCGCCTACTTCTCAAGGGAGCCATCCGAAGGAATCGGTTCTTGAATTTCAGCACAATCGCCCTCTTTGGTCTCTCCACGATACATCTAGCCCTCGTTCTTGCCCTCACTGCTGTGGACAATCAAGTGACGGTGGCAGTATTCCAGCTCGATGCTGGATCAAGCTCTGTCGCAGCATGGTAGTACCCTGCAGTGAAGGTCGAGAATGTCTTGACAGATGCAGGATTCGCAGTCTATCTCACCAGCAAGTGGGTATCTCCAGATTGTCGTCTTCGAGTTTTTGATGCCTTCCAGTGTGATAGCAGACAGTATTTTTGTATGAACTTTCCACGTCTGAATCAACGATACCAACATCAAACAGATATTTCGGTGCTACGCAATCTGGGGTTTCAGGCGCAGGATCATCGTCTTCCCAATTCTGTGTACGTTGACCTTGGCAGGTAGCTTCCAATTTCCCCCATTTTCTCAGTATCTGAGCTGATGTACCCGCGAGGTTTTGGTTATGCAAATCTAGTCATAGAGGGAATGGCCGTCCATTTATTCATAGCCCGTTTCCCGAGTTTGATTCTGGGGACTTCTCTGCCATTACTCATCCCAATCGCTATGTCTGTCGGGAAAACCATGTTGCTGACGATTCTGAGCGGTGCGTCGAATACTATCTCTTGGTTCTTCAGTTTCGATAATTCATTTTAGCCCCGAGAATTTGGTGGCTGGCGCGTAGAGCACGAGAGATCATTGGAAGCAGGACCATCAACTGGTACTACACAGTCTGTGCGATGATGTACGTGCTCTTCGTCAGGCGAAGTCTCCAATATTGTAGCCACAATACGCAGTCTCGAGTCCGGTGCTCTCTGTGGCGCCGGCGCTCTACTTCTGACCCTCCTTTCGATGTTTTGTTCCGTCAGTCATCAAGTCCGGAGTGGGGTAGTGGTTGCACAGTTGGCAGTGAGTCAATCTAACCTATGGATAAGCAGCTCACGTCGTAGCGTCTCAGGGCATAGCACCGACGATCATCGCCGTCCGAGTTGGGATGAACAAGAGCGTTGAGAACGTCCACAGCTTCGTGAATGTGGCTCACTCAGAGCCACGAGTATCTACACCTTTCGACATTCAGTTAAGGACAAGAGGATCCATTGAAGGTCAAGCTCCCCATTCAAGCCCGGGGAACGATGAACAGGGGAGAAAGGTGGACTCTGTATGAGAAACACTACGGGGCCCCGGCCGATATGTGACACGGTCGGATGGGGCGGCAGATGAGAAGAGTGGGGGGCGTATCTACAATTTTAAGCCTGCGTCCGGGAATCCCTGGGACTGCGATCAAGTCCTTGGTGGAATCCATTCGAACTTTTGACCGTCATCGTATTTCCCTTCCTTGGACCTTGAGTGTTGTCTAGTATATAATGCTTCCATTTGTATATTGGATGGCATCTTAATCGTGTGCCTAGGTATGCCTCAGACGCATGTGGAGTCTGACACAACCCCAATTTCAACTTGATTTCAACACAACTCCGACTGCCGGTATGAGCGGATCATCGGCGGTGTACAGCCACCGCTTACAGCTTATCAGCTACCACCACCTCGATCCTCGTCATGGCCAATGGCTCACCATTCAAAGTCATTCCTATCATGTAAGAACGCTCGCCTGGTGTTTCATGGCTCACCTCGCGCAGAGACCTCTCGGATATAGCCAGCACAGACCCCGTCGTACGGCAAAAACTCGTCGGGGAGATCAAGCACGCGTGCATGGAGGTCGGGTTCTTTTATGGTTCGTTTTCAATCTCATGGCTTGGTAGGGGCATGCAAACTGATACTCTCATTCTGTGACACATACAGTCAAAAACCATGGCATCCCGAGCGAAGTTTTCGAGCACACGCTAGCCATGATGCGCAAGTTCTTTGACTTGCCGGTGGAGCAAAAACTCGGGGTACGTATTATCCCCTCCTCCAATGCTAGCTCGTGCTGGAAATCGCATTCCTCTGATCCAGATAGAAAACACAAAGACACCCAATTTCAAAGGATACAGCCCCATCCTGTCGGGCAACAACGACCCGAATGGTGCCGGAGACCTCCAAGAGGGCTTTGAGTTTGGTTTCGAGCCGCTCGAGGCGCATCAATCGGAAGCTCGTGAAGAAGGCATCATGGCCGGCGCGAATATCTGGCCGACGCAACTGCCCGAGTTTCGTCAGGCTGCGCTGGATTATTAGTGAGTTCGGCCATTCGGCATCGTTTCTCGTGTTTGAAACTGTACCAGCCACAAAGCTTTGAATCTGGGGCGCCTCTTGTTTCCGCTCTTCGCACTTGCCTTGGATTTGCCGGAGGATTTCTTCGCGGACAAGGCCAGTCCATTCGCCTTCGTTTCATCGTAACTTTTGAACTCAGAGGATTAGACCAAAGACTCGGCGGCTCTGATGCGTTTGTTGTACTATCCACCGCAGTTCGGCGAGGTAGATGACCGCGTCATCGGGATCGGTGCGCATACCGAGTGAGTGATCGCTCTTATGAGCGCTTTCATGCGTTCATCCAAGTTGTCCCGCAGCTGGGAGGTAAGCTTCACAGAGCGGCTACATCAGTCCCTTACCTCGTTTTGCTTTGCTTCAGTGCTTCACTATCTTATGGCAACAACCGGGTATACAAGCTCTGCAAGTCCTCAATTCATCCAAGGAATGGATCGACGCGCCACCGATAGAGGGTACCCTTGTTATCAAGTCAGCCGTCCACACGCTCTGCCAGTGAACAATAATATTTACTGACCTCTTCATGCACCAACAGCCTCGGAGATGAGCTCGCCCGGTGGACAAGTGCGTTTTCGTTCTTTTTCCCCCACTTCTACATCTAACGCAAGCGTCCAGATGATGTCTTCACCTCCACCGTCCACCGCGCGATCAACCGCAGCGGCGTTCGGCGGTACTCCATCCCTCTCTTTTTCGGCACGGATTATGACGTTCGGCTTGAGGTGCGCATTGCGTCGGTTTCGTTTCAATGTAACTCTGCTGAGACGTGGACGGGTCTAGCCGATCCCGAGCTGTGTTTCCCCGGAACGTCCGGCAAAGTACGAGGGGATCACGGCGGGGGAGTATATCAAGGGAAGGTTGAGTGCGACCTATGGGCATTAGGTTGGATAGGAAGAGTGAGTTAGTCATCGTGTTTTTTTTTTTCTGAAACAAATGCTAACTACACAGTTTGCGAGCTATCTAGCGTCAAATATATTCTAACTAATCTCTTGATCGGAAGTGCTTGCATGAAGCGATTCCAAGCCGGCGAGAATGGCTCGAACGCGCGGTAACCCAGATGTGTTGTCGTGAGATGGGTGATTTGCATATGCAGTGAGTGTATTTTTTATTTTCTCTCGCGCTCCTTGGTCGTCCAACCACGCAGCCAAGAGAGGACCGGGCCCAAACGGCGAATTCCTCGGCCGATAGCTACTGATTCCAGTATAGAAATCAAACATGGGGCTGGCAAGAACTGCGTCTAGCAGCTCTCCATGTGTCGCGCTTGCATCATCCCAGATGTGTGCGAGACCATCTGCCAGTCGATTCTGGTGGTGTTTGTGGACCCCTGCGTAGATGAAAATGAAATTTCCCAGGAACTTGATCGTTTTTGCAGTTCTGTATGGCAGTGGATCCAGCGGCATCTCTGCCAAAAATTCAGCTAGATGGGCAACTAGTGCTTCGGCAATAATGGAATCGTTCCTGTCGATGGCCTGTATGGTCGTGTCTGCCGGCAAGAGTCTGGATGTGATTCGTACGTCGGGACTATAATACTGCTTTTTGAGGGCCTCAAGTATTTGTCCCTTGAGTAAGGCAATGACGGAAATTCCGACGGACATCGTGACCGCTGAAGAGGCCCAGCCTGAGTTCTCGACAGCATCGAGAACAGGTTCGTAATCCTTCGTCTGATAAAGCCTCCCGCTAAGAGCAAGCACCTTCCAGAGCGAGCACAGCACCGGTTCGCCAGGATACTCCGCGATGGCAGTTGGGTAACCTGCCAAAAGCGTTTTATCCTTTCCATGTTGAAGCAGCATTTCGATGACCGCATCCGATTTGCGTATGCAGATATAATCGATGATTGCGGTACTGGGTTCCAATGTCGGATCATTGGGTTGTGACTGCCAGAGCATGGAACACAATTTTAAGAAGATTGAATCCATCCATTCCACGGAATCAGCCGTCTCCATTACCCCGCTGCGATTGGAATCGGCTACGAATTTGGATATTGCAACCTTGATTTCCTCAATGCAGCGTTGGGTTGGAGGCGGCACTTCGATGGATTCAAGGATATCCAAAGTTTCTTGATATCGGTGGGGAGCGAAACCCAGGTCAGCTGAATCCATGAGGTAAGCGATGAGATGTCGGCGGGGTGTGGTGGCAAGGCTCTTGAATTCCTCAACAAGTATATCAGACCTTACCGTCCCAGAGAGATCAAGTTCAGGGTACTTGATCCGAGATAAAAGTGACGAATTGAGCGGGAGCGGGCCCGAACGATGCAAAAGGTAGGATCGGAGAGGCTCCTTGAGGCCTAGCTTAAACTTGAGGGCCGTAGTAAGGTTGACTCGGGTGTTGGCATTACTCGCGACGAGAAATTCAACAAGTTCGGCGAGGGGAGTTTGGGCAGAGTTGAAGAGGGACCATTGTAACATGGCGTTCGCGGAAATGGAATAGCTCTGCACCTCCGTTTCTTTTTCCACGGATGGGCCAAACAGCCCCAGAAGCCGCAGGTCAGTGGATTTCAGTGCACCAACACTACCGAGGGCCCACAGAGCCTTGTAGCAGGTGATTCGCCGTCGTTTCGACGCCTCGGGAAGCAGCAGTGCAGCATCGCAGCTGCGGCGGAGGTCCAGGAAACGACGGTACATATCCAGGTCGGGATGATCCATCAAACTGTTGAAATGGTCTTGATACCCCGACCGACGGAGTTCGGGACCCCAGAGAACGTCAGGGATAGCCTCTGCAAAGGGCTCCAACTCTGTCTCGTCTGCCAGTGATTTGACAGTCCGGACAAGAGCCCGATAGTCGCGTTCGTATCTGTGCTCCGGATCCCTAGCCGCATGCGACATGGCCTCCACAAGAGTTCTCTCTGTGTGCGCACGAGGCCGCCTCAGAAGTTTCGTGATTCCCCTCGATACACTCCAGAAAGTCTCGGAGAGTGGGGTGCGGTAGGGACAGTTGAGATAGCGCAAGGGAAGGATGGTAAGCGCAGAGTACACGAGGGTGATGCAAGCCAGTATGAAGGCGGCTACAGCAGCCATCGGGATATTGATGGGGATGAGGAATGCGACGAGGCCGGCGAAGAAGAAGAGGAGTGACATGTGCAGCAAGAGCGGAATGATGTCCACCACTCTGTGCATGCTGAATTCCTTGAGGCCGTGATACAGGAAGGAAAAGATGCGGGCGCGAATGCTGGGCGCCGGGCGCATATTGGCTTTATGGAGGAAGTCCCTGGCCCACTGCTCAACGAGCGTTGCGATGAGGGCGCACGAGAGACTGAAACCGAGACTGATAAACCAAAAGGTGTTGCAGGCAAGCGATGCCGCTGACGGATTGAATGGTGGCTCTGGCACAGGCATCTGGAAAGTGCTTCCATTCGCCGCAGCCGCTAGCTGTTGAGAAATCTGAGCCAGGAGCTGGACCGTAGCATCTGCTGGGTCTGGAACCAGGGTGGGATAGCTTTCCACGATGAAAGCTGTCAAAGTGGCTGAGAAGAGACCAGCCTTGCGAGAAGGATAGTCATTCACTCGTCACAAGCACACATATGTCGTACTTACGAAGATGAGAATCCCCTCCATGTCATTCGTCCAACTCTCGAGCAAGGATTTGTCATATCTTTCCGCCTCCGAGATATACACCGACCAAAGCTTGGCGGTGGCAGCTTCTCCATTAGGATCTTCCAAGGGTCTCGTCGCTTTCATGGCCGAGGTGAAGATGAGCAGGTTGGGAAGTGCGGGAATATAAGGCCCTGGCTCAGAGTTGGACCCGAGGGAAACACGAGGGAAACAATCGTAGAAGTTATGTGTGCATGTGGCGTACGAGCCATCAATCTAAAGAGAGCACTTTTCAAAAACAGCTATTCCGGAGACCTTGGATATACACTATACATAATTCAATGTCATTCAATGGTGTACAGAAGTGTACAGACGGACGTATCCGACTCGCCAGAGCATTGCCGCGCAGCTGCAGAGGGCCGCGTGACGATGTCAGCGAGAGGAAGGGAAGCAGCGAGACGCCGCCCCTGGACCGCAATTCCGGGGATGACGGGCATCAGCAAATCGGGGAAATCTTGCTGATACCGGCTGAAACGTAACATCGTGATGGTGCATTCCAATACGATCGGAACGCTGCCGTTGCCATTGCAATGCCCTCGGAAGTGCCTGGCATGATTCTCATATATCGGCAGGCTTGCCACTGCTTGCCAGTCAATTGCATATTACTGTGAACCGTGCTAGAATGAATGTGCCTTTGGACACGGACTACATAGTATACGTGAGTGACCGTCAATAATTCTTCCGGAAGAAATCTGTGCTGTTCACACAAGGAGTAGTATGAGCATTGGAGGTGAGCTGCCTTGGAGCTGCCCCGTAGCGTGGAGTGGGGTACTACGCGGTGTACCGAGTCGTGCCGGTCACCAAGTCAATTGGATCGGGCATCCACGGCGTGATTATGATCAGTGATGTGTCTATATCAAAATTCATCAGCCAACGGCCGCAAACCATCGCCTCTTGCTTCCTGTCCACCACCATACCCCATGCACTCCCCTGCGTAGAGCCTCCCCCAACCACCCTCGCCCTCAGGTCAAGTCCTCCTGCCGAAGCCGCGCCCTCTTTCAAGCTTGCCTCAAGCTAGCAAGGCTCCCGTAACCTGGAAGACCGAAGATCGTCGTGGCGGATTCTGCAATTCCAAGACCTCTGCATGGCCATCAGCCGTATGTACCGCTTGTTGCTCTTCCCGGACTGCCCGGTCCTTGCAAGTCCCGTCCTCTCCAGTCTTCGTGTTCGTTGTCGTCATCGGGTCTTCATGGAAACCTGCATCAAGAAGCTGCAAGAGTCGACAATTTCTCCATTTGGTGCTAGTTCTCGGTGGTCCCTCTCCCCTCCCTCCGGCACTCCCCATCGTTCTCTTAGGTTATTCCACCTGCTTCATTGTGTACTTCAGATAATAATATATATTTTTCTGCCATTCTTCGTATTGTGTCAAGCATGATTCATGAGATAATTGAGTAATCCAAAAGGGTAATACAGGTGGAATAAGGAATGAATGCCTGGTACAGAAAGGTTTGCAAGGCATTGCAATGGCCTGCCAACGTGCCCAATCTACGGCTTCTGCCAAGCTTTTCGGCATCCGAGGTTAATTGCAAGGCCGGATGAGCGGACGGCATGATTTTGGTCATGCCGGGCATTTTGGTCGCATTCTGATCGTTGCAATGCTCGGCAACGAATCTCCACATTTCGTGATGGGATACTGCCGTCAGTTCCCTTCGGGGAATCCAGAGGCAGGCACACTGCTGTCTGGCACACGTGGCTTTTCGAGTCTGACTGGGGGCAGATAGGAAGCATCGTTCTGGATGCAAAGAGAGAGGCCCACTGGCGCTGAGCTGGCGAGTTCCGGACAGCCAGGAGAAGATCGCAAAGAAGTGCCGATAACGTCAGCGCCAGTTCTCCATCATCTGATTCATCATGCGCCCGCCGTTCCCAGGAAATCATGCAATGAGACAAAGTCCTCCACTGGCAAAGAGAGGGAGCACCCGTGGTGCAGCCGCCACGAAGGCACCAAGAAGCATCGCAGGGCGTAGGGAGAGCCTATCCTCCCCGTCAGCGCCGTCTGGGCATTCCCAAGACTGGCCATCGGCGGCATCCCAAGAGCGCCGGGCTCGGCCAGCTACGGCGCAGGCCTACCCGCGGGCTATGGACCTCACGCCGACAGGCTACCACTGCCTTGATCCGAGAAGGGTGGTTGAGCAACGGACGTGCGCCACATCGGGCGCAAAGTGCTCCTCCCTTGCACCATCTAACAAGGGGTGACGACCGCGGGTCACAGCCGCTGCAGCAAGGTATCTCCCCGAGGGCAAAGAAGCGAGTGGAGGAGCGGATGACGCACCACCGATTCCCGCCGCACCCTATAGCGAAGGTGCGGTGCCTTTGCTGGTATTGCTTCACGAGCCCTATCGAAGATCAGTGACGAGGAACGAAGAGGGCAGGACAGTGAGAGAAGAGACATGAGGACGGTGAAACGTGCCGAGAGGAGGAATAGCCACTCGCAAGTGAATGAATGGAAGGGGCGGTGAGGCGTACGCACCTTTGCTTGGGTCCCAATCCTCTCCTCTCTCTCCCTGGACGACACTGGACATACGGTGGACATGCCACCTGCAAATTTATCAGCATATGGAGAACTGAAGGGTTGTAGGCAAGATGGCCTTGCTCAGGGTGAGCATGGATATGGGTGCGCATGAGGCGCCACGGAACTGTGTAGACAGCGGGGTCAAGTGGCAGGAGAGGAACACAGATGGCACCGAAGGCGACGTGCCAGTCTTCCCGATCGCGCGACCATGGCCCTTGGTCAGGGCAGGCTTCACTCCTCGGTGTCTTTCCATTCCGTCTCCGCGACGCAGAAGAGATAGTAACCTCCAAGGGCCGCCAGCAAGCCCCGAGGGAAGAAATGGACGAAAAGAGGTGGAGACACACCGACGGATGTCCATAAACGTCTCTGTCGTAAAGCTTGACAAGGTGCTGACGGTCCTGCGCGAAAGGATGAGCGACGCGAACGAGGGGTAGAAAAGTAGAAAAGGAAGCGGTGAGGGACGCAGATGGGTAGATGGGTAGAAGGAAGGCTAAGGGCAAGGGGCAGACAAGGCGTAGACTAACCATTAGCCTGACCGATCCTTCATTGACAAAACGCGCTATAGACGTGTGGCCTGCGAATGGTCAGTATGTGAAAATGAAGCGTTGCGGACACGACACCTTGGGGACAACGGACATGGATGGGCGACAAGAGGTCGAAGGGCCGGGCGCTGAGACACACCCGTCTCAGAGAACGAAGGGCGGGATCCAGGGCACGCCCCAGCATTCAAAATTGTGGCCATGGAGCCCTCGTAATGCCCTACCCCATCCTACAGGCGTTGCGTGTCTTGTATGGGAGTAAGATGGATGGCATACTGCTCCTGGCAGGAAATTGAAGTTCAGTTGTCTGCCAGTCTCCTGGGATTAGAGCACGCGCCTTGTTCTTTTTGCAGCAGCTTCTCCCGTTCAAAAATCAGCTCGGCGCATTGCGCAAGGACACGGTGCTGGATGGAATCGGACTTTGCATTGAAGAGGACGTTCAGACACAGCCTTGGCAAGTTAAAAACAATCAAGTGGACCTTGATAATATGAGGCCGACGCTCTCTCACAGACTCTCAGCCGCAGGCAAGCGCTGGTGGCAGTGATAGTCGGCTTGTCGTTGCTGATGATTTGATCCGCCAGCACTGCTTGCCCTTCACCACCATGCCGTCCCGCGAACGCATACCCAACGAAATCTGGCTCGAAATATTCCGCTCTCTTCCTCGCCAGAATCTCACGTGCATACACTCCATCCATCGCCAATTTGCGGCCATCTCCCGCCAACTACTTTTCGCCCATTTCACGTTCCACCCCTTTGAAGAAGGTGAGTCGGATGGTCCTTGCCGCGGAGGCTAAGCTAACTTGAAGTTAGAGGATGTCGAGTGTATGCGGGACGGGTTCGAGGCATTTTGGCATGATTGAGTTTGAGGCGAGAGTTCGTCATTTTTGTACGACTTCGGAATGTATATTTCTTCAATCCGTGTAAACAAGTTAGCAGCCTCTCTGGATGTCCGTTGGACGAGTGAGTTTTCTTCCTTCTTTACTCTTGATTCTGCATCTAACGCGAACCCCCAGACGATGTATTCCCCTCCATCGTCCACCTTGCGAGCAATCGCAGCGGCGTCCGGCGATACTCGATCCCGCTCTTTTGTCGGCGTGGATTATGATGTCCGGCTCGAGGTGCGCAACGCGTCGGATCGATGTAACTCTGCTGAGACCCGGGCCAGCCGATCCTCAGCTGCGTCTCCCCGGAACGCCCGGCAAAGTACGAAGTGATCACGGCGGGGGAGTATATCCAGGGGCAGTTGAGTGCGATTTATGGGCATTAGGTTGGATGGGAAGCTGAGTGAGTCGAGGTGGTTTTTTCGATTACGAATGCTAACTACGTACACAGTTTTCGAGCTAATTAGGCGTCAAAGATATTCTCACTAATCTCTTGATCGGAAGTGCTTGCATGAAGGGATTCCAATCCTGCAAGAATGGCTCGAACACGCGGTAAACTGGGCGAATCGTCGGTGAGGGATACTAGGTGATCTGCATATGCAGTGAGCGTGTTCCTGATCTTCTCTCGAGCGGCTTGGTCGTCCAACCACGCAAACGAGGGGCGATCGACCGGTTCTGTATATGTATATGCTGCAGTTTCACGGGTTCCAGCACACAGATCAAACATGGGGCTGGCAAGAACTGCATCTAACAGCTCTCCATATGTTGCACTTGCATCGCAGATACGTGCCAGACCATCTGCCAGTCGATTCTGATGCTGTTTGTGGACCCCAGCACAGTTAGCACCAGAGGGGACCCAACTGGCAGCACAGATGAAAATGCGGTTCCCAATGAACTTGATTGTTTCCGCAGGCCTGTATGGCAGGGAAATCAGAGGTACCTCTGCCAAAAATGCACCCAGATGGGCAACTAGTGCTTCGGCAATAATGGCATTGTTGTCCATGTTGATGGCCTGTATGGCCGACTCTGCCGGCAAGAGTCTCGATGTGATCCGTACGTGGGGATCATAATACTGGTTGTTGAGGGCCTCAAGGATTTGTCCCTTGAGTAAGGCAATGACCGAAAAGCCGACGGACATCGTGATCGCTGAAGAGGCCCAGCCTGAGTTCTCGACGGCATCGAGAACAGGTTCGTAATCCTTCTTCTGATAAAGCCTCCCGCTAAGAGCAAGCACCTTCCAGAGCGAGCACAGCACCGGTTCGCCAGGATACTCCGCGATGGCAGTTGGGTAACCTGCCAAAAGCGTTTTATCATTTCCATGTTGAAGCAGCATTTCGATGGCCGCATCCGATTTGCGTATGCAGATATAATCGATGATTGCGGTACTGGGTGCCAATGTCGGATGATTGGGTTGTGACTGCCAGAGCATGGAACATAATTTCAAGAGGATTGAATCCACCCATTCCACGGAATCGGCCGTCTCCATTACTCCGCGGAGATTGCCATCGGATATCAATTTTGTCATTGCATCCTTGATTTCCCCACGTTGGGTTGGAGGAACTGCAATGGAGTCAAGGATGTTCAAAGTTTCTTGATATCGGTGTGGAAGGAAACCCAGGTCAGCTGAATCCATGAGGTATGAGATCAGCTGCCTCACCAGCACCTGGGGCAATGATACATCACCCTTGGTCCCCGACCCACTCTACCGTGATGTATCAATTTCGGTCATTGGCCAAGGTGCGTGATGCATCACCTTTGGTCGTCCCTTGCAAGCCAAATCCGGCTGAGCTCGCCAAGCCCACAATGAGCGTGACATCGTGGTCGCTGTCGTTCACGACGAGGGTGCAGCATCCCTTTTGGGACGGGGATGACATAATGTATCACATTGTCATGTGCGACGATCAAGCACTCGTGGGCGTCGCCATCAACCGCGAGCAGCCACACTCGGAGGCATAAATCCAATAAAATCCTGAAAAATCTCAAAATATTGGAGGGGGTAGTGAGTGGACAGAATAACTGATTGAAGTGGTGTAAAACAACGTCCCAATGCGTGCGGGAACGAAAGGTATGTACCTGGAGATACGATCGACTAGCTACAATGCACATACCCCGCCCGCGCCTTTCTTTCATCCGTGCATCAAGGTGACGGTACCGTCGGTACGTCGACGCCCGCCACGTATCGAGCTCCGCGTTCGCGCGCTCAGCGTCAGACCATTCCACCGGGTCCAAACCCGACGTGAACGGATTGGAGAGGCCCACCCCCGTAGCGAATGCTGAGGGCAGGCCGAAAAACCTTCGTCTCCCACAGCCGCAGCTTTGTGAGAGCATCGTGAATGCGGCATCAGAGCGAGTACGGCGAGAGCATGCGTGTACGTCGCCCTCATCTCCCGCGCAGCCGCAGTACCCCAAGTAAGCTGCTCTTTCGAGCAGTCTCAGCGCACTGTAGGCAGGCCAATTTTTGGTGGGAGCGGCAGCGGCAGCGGCACCGACGCTGCAGCTGCAAGTGTCCCGCCCGCCCAGTGATGGGAGGGCTTGGAAGGGGGCGTTCGTGCACGGTGCGCCACGAGGACGACGAAGGGGAGGGGGACAGTGCGTTGATGTAGGAGACAGTGCGTTGGTGCAGGAGGTGATAGCGACGTGAGTCTGGGCTTTGGGATGTGCATAGCGGCACAGCAAATGGGGAAACGGCGGGTGCGTCGTCGGGCTCAACCCCATGGTGGTCTGCGAGCGAGGTAGACCTAGGGCGTTGTCAGACCAATGGGTTGGAGGTGAAGCCGGTGCTTTTGAGGGGAGAGCGAGCGAGTGGCCACGACATGGCACGGGGGGCGACCGTGGGATCGAGGGAGCTTGCTTGGTCGCAGTACAATGGCAGCAAGTGAAGCTCAGATGGTCCCGCCGAGTGCCTATGGGTGAGACTCCGCGTACGAGACCAAGCGAGCCTCAGTTACTCGACAGCCGACATAGTGCGATTTCCTGAGCAAAGAAAGTCAGCTCTCCAGTGGGGAGGTAGCCCAGAATCCTCGGGGTGGTGTGCCAGAGTTCGTCTGGAATGGTCTTGACCCAATTGCAGCGAGTTTTCGTCGGCATGGCAGACCTCAGCTGGAGGAGGCGTCTCTGAGATTGACGCGGCTCTGGCCACCGAAGCGGGGATTTGGGCAGGCTAGGAGACGCACCATACACCCTAAATACAGGTCTAATCCATATCCCAGAGTTTTGAGGCATTGGAGGCAGCGTACGTCGTACACGAAGGCGAGGATGGTGGTGAGAGGAGAGATGATGACAGAGGTACAGCCACAAAATGGCCATTTCTGGACGACTCCGTTCAACTCGCATTCCTTCGTATGCCACAAAAACAATCTGAGTTCACTAACGGCACCCGTCTCTCGTCTCAAAACTGGATCAAGATCTGGAGAGAGCTCGGGGACTTCCAAAAATCCACTGTCCAGTATCAGCATAAGTCAAAATTGCAAACAAATCGCCTCGGCAACAGGTCCAGCAATTTTTTATGGTGGCAGATTCGTTTCCACGGGGTGTATGTGCCTTGTCTGATGAATGCCTGATAGATTTTGTCGTCAGAATGTGCACGAATAGAAAAGAGGTTCACTTGTAATTAGTGCCACCTTCCAACACCTCTAACTTGTGCGACGGAGCGAATCGTGCTTAACGGCACCTGCGGGCATCTTCTACTCACTCAGAAGATTCATTTTAAACTTGGGAATTCAAAATTCCGAGAGGTCCAATATCAGGTTACAACCAAATGCTTTTTATCTTGAGAGCTGTGTCACTAATCTAGGGCAACGAAGCAAGAAAAGGACTCATCTGGATCATCAGAAAGAGAGGATACAAGTTTCCCAGCGATTGGTTGAGTCTGAGGAAAGAAATAAGAAGAACATTTCTGGGTGGTCGGTAAGCGTGAGGCAGCATCAACGAGAACCAATATGCTCGAAGGTCGGTTTCGAGCACCTTGGTGTAACACTCCTCAATTCTTGTCGCAATTTCGTTCATTTCGATTCAAATAGACTCCGTATTGGTCCTGGGGAGGATCTGGAGAAGCAGAAACCTTACTGAGGCAAGTTGTTTCACAAAAATGCATTGAACGAAGGGAGATCAAAAGTTTCTTCCAACAATCCGGCTTTCCTACCTCACTGCTGGATGTGCCACTGAAGTTCTCAAGTATTGAATGGATAGTATGTATGCAAAGTACAATAATCTCTATAATACTTGGCCACTGTCGTGCAGGAAAGCCAAAGAGTCTGAGTCGGCCCGTCGGGATTAGCGTCGGCAATTCCGGCTTGACATCGGCTAGCTTGTTCCTGGAAGCCAAATTGCTGCACATTGATGTCGATCATGCGCTGCCGCCAATGCCGAAGCGAAGTCGAGCACTTTGAACCGGGAAGAATGCAAGATACCCATTAGAATCCTACACAATACATGTTTCAGGAACTATGAAGCAGTCGAGGAGGCAGAGACGCTACGGAGGGTACTGGAAACCTTCCTTGACGAGAGGAAGCCATAGAGGAGAAGCTGGTGATAGAGGGCAAGCTGGACCGCGAGGGAGCAGGACCGGGAGCAAAGAATGAGCCTGGTATACAAATGAAAACGCCGCTGTTTTTTGAAGGAAGGGCAGGTGATAGCCCGCGGGGTGGCCCGGGTAGAGCCCGCGCGGATGTGGGGAGGAAGTGGGGGAAAGCCGGCGCTGAGTAAGTAACCCGAGCCCCAAATGAATGCAGACTGCAAATGAGAAGATACATGTATATATGACGGGTGAAGACAGTGCACGCACCTGGGAACCCGATGAATCATCGAAGGGGTCGTAATGCCAGGCCTAGCAGTCGCTGGTGAGTTGGCCCTTTTTTCGTGTGTGTGTGGTGGTAACAAATGCGAGTAGAACGACTGCGTGTGGAAGTGTGGGGCGGGAGAAGGGAGAAGGGAGCCTGATCGAGTGAGGGAGCAAAGGTGCATAACGGCTGCATGACTGGACGCGCAGGAGGGGTGCGAGAGCTGGGAATCCACAAAGAATCAAGATAATCGCGCTGGGTCGGGCTCAAAATGAGCCCAAGGCGCTGGGCAGGCCAGTGATGAGAGATTGCTGCGCATGACGGCAGCATACGCACCTAAGAGCCCGCTACATCACCCACTAGCATGTACAAGGACAGAGACCGAGTTAATAAACGTATCGGCGCCAACGAAAAGCCTAGCCATCCCCGGCGAGCGAGCCCAATTTCTGGGCTTTTGGACGATTCCAACGCGGATATCTGTTGGGTGAATGGGATATTGGGCTATCTAAAAGTGTGACCGTATTTTGAGTGGTGCCATGCAGCATACGGAAGCAGGGGTGAAGGTCAAGGGAGGGTGGAGCCGGTGGAAGGGCCAAAATTGAGCGGGGTATTACAGCTGAAAGACTCCTTGTGCGCACCTGAGTCTCCGGCCCCTTCATTCCAACATATACAAGTCTGCGCACCTGCAGTGACGAGCCCGATGACCCGATATTGGCGCGGAAAAGGAGGCCAGTGCTCCCAATGATGCCAGGCTATGTACGGGCATTTGAGTGATTGAAACACGAATTTGGCGGCGTATGTGCATGGATTTGGTGTTAAAGGGTGGGTTTACCGAATTACAGGAGCAGGGAAGCCGGAGGAAGGGAGGAGGAGCAAGCCCGAAGGAGGGAGGAAGCGAGAGAGGGTGATCGTAACATGCGTAAACAAAATCCCTAATTGAGCGAAGGCGGGCCGCCCTCGTGCACGGACCATCAAGCGCAATCAGGCGCCTGGACAACGAGCGGAGGTGCGCATGATAGGGCACGCGCCAAGGAGGGCTGCCGCATTGGGCTGGTACCTGCTGGTACCACACGGCCAAGTGTCATGCATCACGTAGTTTGGCCAATGACCGATGGTGATGCATCACGATCGAGTGGGTCAACGACCGAACCGTGATACATCAGAACCCCGTATAAGCCTGGCTGCCTCGTGGCAAGGCTCTTGAGTTTCTCGACAAGTGCCGAAAGTATAATACTAGAACCGCGTCCGAAACGGACGGAGAGTCTCGTGGCTTCTAACACGTACAGACTGTGGGAGAGCGGGCCAAAGCGATGCAACAGGTATGAACGGAGAGGGTCTTTGAGGGCCGTAGCAAGATCAAGTTGGGTGTGGTCATTACTTCCGACAAGAAATTCGAGAAGTTTGGCGATGGGAGTTTGGGCAGAGCGTAAGAGGGACCATTGTAACATGGCTTTCGCGGAAACTGAATAGCTCTGCATCTCTGTTTCTTTTTCCGCAGATGGGTCAAACAGCTCCAGAAGCCGCGGGTCGGTGAATTTCAGTGCACCGACGCTGCCGAGGGCCCACAGTGCCTTGTAGCAGGTGATTCGCCTTCGTTTGGACGCCTCGGGAAGTAGCAGTGCAGCATCACAGCTGCGGCGGAGGTCAAGGAAACGACGGTACATATCCAGGTCGGGATGATCCATCAAACTCTTGAAATGGGTCCGGTACGCCAACCGAGGGCGTTGTGGGCCCCACAACACATCCGGGATAGCCTCGGCAAAGGGCTCAAACTCTGTCTCGTCTGCCAGTGATTTGGCAGTCCAAACAAGAGCCCGATAGTCGCGTTCGTGCGTGTCCTTGGTGGCCGCTTGTGACATTGCCTCCACCAGAGTAACCTCGCCATCGGTGGAGACCGAGTCGTCAGTTGTGCGACGCCGCTTCACAAATCTCGCGAGCCCACTCCATATATTCCAGAAAGCTTCAGAGAGCGGTGTGCGGTAGGGACAGTCGAGATATAACAACGGGAGGATGGTGAGCGCCGCATAGACAACGGTGATGCAAGCCAGCATAAAGGCGGCGACGGCAGCCATCGGGATATTGATGGGAATGAGGAATGCGACGAGGCCAGCGAAGAAGAGGAAGAGGGACACATGCAGCAGTAGCGGAATCACGTCCACCACTTTGTGCATGTTGAATTTTTTGAGGCCGTAATACAGGAAGGAGAAGATGCGGGCCCGAACTCCGGGTGCAGAGCGCATGTCTGCCTTGTGGAGAAACTCGCGGGCCCATTGCTCGACCAGCGTAGCAATAAGGGCACACGAGAAACTGAAGCCGAGACTTGTGAACCAAAAGGTATTGCAGACAAGGGATGTCGCGGACGGACTGAACGGAGGCGCGGGTGACGGCATCTGAAATGCGCTTCCATTCGCAGCTGCGGCAAGCTGCTGGGAGATTTGGGAGAGAAGCTGCACCGTAGCGTCTCCCGAGTCTGGAACCAGTGTCGGATAGCTTTCGATGATAAAAGCCGTGAGAACGGCTGAGAAGAGACCAGCCTTGTGAGAACGATAGTCAGCAATTAGTAGTGTTTGCAGTAAGCTTGTGTCGTACGAATATGAGGATCCCCTCCATGTCATTCTTCCAGCTCTCGACCAAGGATTTGTCGTACTTCTCCGCTTCAGCGACATAAACAGACCAAAGCTTGGCCGCCGCAGCTTCCTCAACGGGGTCGATAAAGGCATTTGTACCTGGTGAGGATGTTTAGTCTGACATAGGCGTACATCTAAGCCGTGGACGCACTTTGGTCCCTTATGCTGTTCTTCTCTACGTCAGACTCGAGGGACGAGCTGGACGCCAATGACGGGGTCGAGCGCCTGGAAGCCACCGACGGGGTTAGGCAGGGTACCGAGCGACTATACAATGCCGGCGCAGGAGTTGCCATGAGAGAAACGCTCTGAGAAGGTGCCTTAAATATGACCCCCGCACAAGCAGCACGAGTTCCACGAGTCAGCTCTAAAATAGCACCAAAACCATAAAATCAGCTATTCTGAACATCTATACACTATGATACGGACAGGAGAGCATTGGCACGGGGCGAGTAAAGCAAGGCGTGTTCATGGCGGTCACGAAGAGATGTTGGCACGCGACCTCGGCCTCACGGAGGCCGCGTGGGTGACCCTCGAGGATAGCATAGCCACCATGAGAATCCACCCGATCTTCTCCTGGCCAAAGCACGCCGGCGGTGCAGCTCGCGCGACACGTTGTGGTCACTGGCAAGAACAGCAGCAGGGTGCAGCGTCTGGGCATCATCACTCCCAAAAGTCGCGATCGGTGGCATCCAAAGAGCCCCCAGAAGACGCAAGATCACCCGCGGCCCACGGAGACGCCAACAGGCTGCCGCCGAGAAGGGTGGTAGAACAACGGATGCGTGCCGCTCCCTCCATCACCATCTACCAAGTGGTGACGACCCACGGTCATCCAAGCCGCGCTTGGCGCTCCCGTGAGGTGTGTCGACGACAGAAAGGGGGATGCGGAAAGACGGCGGGACGTGCTGAGACGGCGGATAGCGAGTTGCAAGTGGATGGAGGCGTACGCACCTTTGCTTGGGTCCCAATCCTCTGTCTGCCTGCAGATCGTATCAGTATATAGAATGGATATATAAAGAAGCAAGCACGCGGACGCGTCCCGTTGTGTAGACAGCGGATGGCCGCGCGCAGTAGCGCGTTGGAGCGGAAGACAGATGGCCGACTGCGGCGTACTGCGGAACACTGCGGCGCAGGAAAGAAGGCTAAATATTTGTTAGGAGCTGTGTCGAGGACGACTGCGGCGGCCGAAGATCACCGAGCCCTTACACTCGCCCTCCGAGAATTGTCCACAATTCTCCCAAAAACTTGAAATGTCCAACAGAAAGAAAAATGAGAAGAATCAAGACGAAAGAAAACCTTCGAAATCACTGGGTTGCGCGGACCTCCTCCGAAAGATCAGTCGTGGAAAGACTGTGGAGGTACGCATAGCGATCGCTGATTACCGTTGCAGCAGCACTGCTAATATTGGGAGCAGTGGTTGAGTGGAGCACCGGGCAGTTGCGCTTGCCGTGCCCGATCTCGCGGCAATAGAAGCAACGATTCTCGGCGCGGAACTGGTCGCGTTCGGCATCAGAAAGCCGTGATTTCTTGAAAGCGGATGCGGAAGTTGTGGTAGTAGAAGTGGATGGTGAAGATTTGAATGACGAAGAAGCGGAAGGTTTGTTGCCCGTGGAATGGGAAGCGGCGTTGTTAGCTGGTTTAGCCGCCTCGAGTTGCCGAATGGTCTCGGCGATCTCGTATCCCTTGGCCGAAGATTCTAATGCAGACAACGAGGAAGTCTCGAAGTCGAAGCCCGCATCAGCCCATTTAAGACGGAGGTACGGCAACGCACCGTCCCAAACGATCTGAACCATTTGTCGATCAGAAACATCACCCAGATGACGTGAAAGTCTGGTGACGCGACGGATGAAGTTGCGGACCTTTTCATCAGCGCGCTGGTTGGCTGAGAGAAGGGCCCGTCGCATGTCCCGACGAATCTCGATGGGGAAGCAATATTCGAAGAGGCCGGCGTAAATTTGTTTCATCTTGAAAGAGCCGTGATCCATGGCGACGAAATCCATGAAATACTCGGAAGCGGCTCCAGAAACAAAAGCCGAGATGAGACGGACAGCCCAGGAAGTTGGGATCGAGTTGAATTCGATCCAGGTGTCCACCTCGTACGTCCACTGCTCGAATTTGTCAAAGTCGGGCATGCCGTCGTACACGAAAGGTGCCTTGATCTTGACGGAGCGCAAAAGCTTCGTCAGATCCTTGGAACGCCCTCCGTCCCGTTTCTTGGCAGCTTTCCTACGATGGGAAGCACGAGGTGGAGCAGATGGGGCAGAATCGGAACTAGAGCTTGAAGTCTCGGAGTCGGAAGAACTGTCGGACGACGACGACGAATCAGAGGAGCTTGACGAAGAGCTCGGTGGGCCGGGGGGTTCGGAAGAGATTGAACGAAAGAAGTATCCTCCACGAGGAACGGAATCCCCGCGTTGGAATCCAGGGACCGAGGTGGTGGGAGTCGGAGACAAGCCATGTGGCGTGTGGCTGTGAGACGGATCAGCGGAACTGCTGGTTTCCGTCTTACCACCACCACCGCGGGATTTATGGCGTCGTTTCTTTGACCCTTTGGACGACCCTTGCTCGGAACGATGGCTATGCTTCTCGGGGGGCTCGACAGTCGTCGCACATACACGCACGTGCTCATGACGAGGCCGATAGAGCACCATCTCGCGGGATGACGACGGCGCTGAGTCGGAATCAGCTGTGGATGTTGACAGTGTCGTTTCCGCAACCCTGGTCTTGTCCTCCCCTGTCTCGATACTCTGCCTAAACCAGAGAGGGAAGAACCTCGGTGAGATCTCGATGGAAGGAGTCTCGGAAGGCAAGGTGCGTCGTGCAAACCTTTTGGGCAAAACAAAAGTATTCACGACGGTTTCAGGAAGACGGAAGGTGACATCCGGGCTAGACACAAAACTAGGCTCGGATGAAGGATGGGTGCCGGCCACGACAACACGTCTGTCGTCGCCCGCTGTCACCCCAGAAGAGTAGCCCGGCGCAGGAAGCATGAAACTGCCCGCGGCTGAAGGATAGCCCGGCGCAGGAAGCGTGAAACTGCCCGCGGCTGAAGAAACGGAAGTGCCCGGCGTAGGAAGCGTGAAACTACCCGCGGCTGAAGAGACGGAAGATGAGCTCGTTGACAGAAGTCCAACCTCGTTGTACAGGCGGGGTGAGAAGGGTCCAATTGCCGTGGAAGGCAATGAGGTGCGTGAAAGCGCAACGATATGCGCGTCGGAAGTAACTGACCGTGATAAATCAGTGTCATTAAATGTATATTCAGGCCACATAAACCGTTTATGTAGCTCGAATCCAAGTTCTGTGGCTTGGGCTCATTGCTATTTCCTAATCTTGTGAACATGTCCGCGAAATTATGGTGGTGCAAATAGTTAGTCATCAACTAGATAACGCCAACGATCGCGTCGCCGTCTGAGTTGGACCAGCGCGTTGAGAAAGTCGACAGCTTCGTGAAAGTCCCCACGCAGCATCTTTCGAGGTCCAGTTACGGACAAATCACTTTTTGAAGCTCAAGTGGTCCATACAAGCTCGGGAACAGATGAACCGGTAAGACTGAAGGTAGACTCCTTATGTGAATTTGTCAGGAACTACTTGAAAGTTAATACATCACGAGCTTCAACAATCGAATATCTACTGATTATTCGTCGGAGGGGACTGCATGAAGAGATTCCAATCCTTCGAGAATTGCGCGCCCACGCTGGAAGTTAGGCGAGTCCGAACCGGCGTGAGATAGGTACGCAGTTAGTGTGCTGTGGATTTTTTCCCGAGCTCCTGAGTCATCCAACCACACATCCAAGGGCAGAAATACCGGAAAGGAGTCCAGAACCGTACTAGTGCCAGCATACACATCAAACATGGGGCTGGCAAGAACGGCGTCTAGAACGGCGTCTAGCAGTTGTGTGGGATCTGTTGAGTTTGCATCCCATAGACGGGCCAAACCATCCGCGAGTCGATTCTGGTAACGTTCGTGAACCCCTGCATAAATGGAATGGTTTGCCGTAATGAAATTCAGCGTTGCTGCAGCCCCGTAGGGCAGATTATTCGGCATCATCCCCAGAAATTCACCGAACTGGGCCACCAGTGCTTCTGCAACGATGTCGTGTTTCAAGTGAATTATCACTGGGGTCCGCCAACAGCCTGGATTTCAGGTATTGATTTCAGCACGCGGGATACCTGGATTTCAGTTAAATAGAACCCTGGATTCCAGTAGAACATCCTGAATTTCAGGGTGCCGGTTTTCAGGTATCAAAGGAAAGATTCCAGGGGTCGAATTCAGGGTGTTTTGACCTGATATTCAACCCAACTCATGCTGAACATGCCTCACAGTCAGGTCAATTACACCGGGAATATCAGATGAAAGATGCTGGAATTTCGTACAAGTTATATTGAATAGATACAGGATGATCTACAGTTTGCGCCGCTTGCTCGGCGAACCCCCATCCGATCCGGCACGCCGCTTCCCCTTCCCCTTCGCAGTGGTAGCGCTGTCCTCATCGTCGTCATCGCCGTCATGGCGGGATTCGTTGTCCGAAAGGTTAAGCAGGTCGTCGCCGGATTCGTCATCCGAGGACGGGACGCAGAGTGGCCGAGGGCGTGGGACTCGATGGGGTTCCGACGGGCCCGGGGAGGGAGAGCGGCGGGGCGATGGGTGAGGACTCGGATTGGGAGTGCCGCGGGGAGGGGAGTCAGACGACACACCAGCGCGCGCGGCTGCGCGGCGTCCAATGTAGGTGTTGATATTGTCGGCGCAGTTGATGTACATCTTGCGGTTGTCCCACACATCCTTGACGATCCGATTGACAGCCCACTGCCCCTCGAATCGACGAAGCTCGGGAAAGTCGTCCTCAATCTGATTTTGTGAGTATCTGAATGCAGCGGCAAAAGGGGAATACACACCACTTTGTACACCGTACCGAGCTTAGTCGTTGACTGGGCTTTCCATCCGCGATCCCAATTGAGGCAGGCACCACGAATGGAGTCCCGGGCGCAGGACTGTCAAAGAGGTTAATCAGGCAAAAGGAAGGGTGGCGTGTGACGCACCCGAAGCGCTCTCCACTGCTTGGGCGTGTATCTCAGCTGAGACTTGATGTCCCCGAGCTTGGCGCTGGAGGCGTGCGGTGGGACAGGGATGCTGCCCTCTTTGACTCTATGGGTCCGCTTGGACGACTTGTGGGTTTTCTTGGACTGTTGAAGTGCGCGGAGCTTGTCCTGGGACTCCTGGAGAAGAGCTCGGAGGAGGTAAGTGTTCCGCTGTACAAACGTGCCCAGACACGCACTTTCGAGTTCCGTGACCCGCGATCCGTCATCCTGGGGTGCCGTAGTCGACTCAACGTTGGCGTTGCTGGACTTGGCCTTGGCTCGCAGCCGCTTGGGGTCTGGGGAACGATTCTCCTTGTCGTTGTTATGAGGCATGAGTGAAGAGATGTGGGTGACAGGCTTGCCCCAACGCACCTTATATTCAATACTCAATACAAGTCGCTAAGCGGTGGAGTCGGTGGAGCGAGCCCCACGTTTGCGCAATGGCGGCAAGCTAACCAACGGGGCCATGCACACGGCCAGAGACGTAGGTCCAGGTAGCGTCGAAGATTGGAACGGCTAGCGTGGAGGTGCAGCGACAGGGAGAGGCGGACGGGAGATGGTGGGTGCGCAGCAGGAAGAGAGATGTGATGATGTAATCGTGACATCACTCTACTCCACACCAACCCGTGATATTGGACTTCACGCTCGAAACGCGCACTACACTTCACCACAAACACCGAACTCTATGTACCATGGTCTACTGTACCTGCTGCAAGCAGGATGTCTCTTCAAAAACCCACCGGCAGCATCTACGAGGAGGGGGGAGTCAGCGCGTTAAGATCTATCGGGCAGCGGTCAATCTCACCTCACGCGTATTCGACAAGTACAAGAAGCGGAAGCGGGACGACCGGGGCACCGATGGGGAGGACAGAGACTCTCTGCCCCGTAAACCGGCTCGTCATGGTGCGTGATGTGTGTATCAATACATGGAACAAGCTGACAAACGAGTCGCAGATACTGACGACTCTCCTTCACGTCCTGACGTCGAAACTGGGCCTGAAATCACCGCCATGGATCTCGACGACCCACACCCTCCCTCGGATTTTGATTCTGCTCCGTCCCAGCCCGCCGCTCTTCCGACCACCCGCCCCCGAGTTGTACGCGTCGAGACTTCAGACAGCGATGATGAAGACGAAGATCAGGACCTCGACGCCCCACCTCTCCTGGTTGAGCCACACGAGGAGGATTTTGACCCCGAACTGGATGAGGAACTCCTCACTCAGCACGACCTGACTGCGGCTGAGTTGCTCGAGGGCATATTCATTTCGGAGGCAGCGCAGCGGGGTGAGTCTTTAGCATTCATTCACGGGAGCATCCATGGCTGACTTGGGTGCAGAGACTCGTTTGTCCGATAGCGCAATGAATGCTATTCGGGCGCACAATTTCAAAGTCAACATCGACCTTGGCTCGCGAGCGTACACCAAAATGCGGCGCGCATTCCCTCAACTTCGCGAACTCCCATCGCTCTCGAAGCTGCAGTCCCAAATCAACTTCCTTTCTGATCTCAAACCCGTCCCGTATGACTGTTGCAAAGAATCGTGCTGCTGCTTCGTCGGTCCGTATGCCGACCTCGACAAGTGCCCGTATTGTGACGGGCCTCGCTATGATGCCCGCGGGCGTGCACGGGCGACCTTCCACTACCTTCCCCTCATCCCTCGGCTCCAAGCGCTCTTCTCTGATAAGAAGATGTGTGAAGAGTTGCTTTACCGTGCCGGCTTCACTCCCAAAACTGGCAAAATCACTGACATCTTTGACTCACTCCACTACCGTCGCCTTCGCCGCCGGCACGTCCGTGTAGAGGACGAGATTTTTTCCCACTTCTTCTTCGACCAGGACACCGACATTGCGATGGGGTTGAGCGCGGACGGGGTTTGTCCGTTCAAAAATCGCAAGTCGACATGCTGGCCGCTGCTTGGGATTGTATATAATCTCAAGCCCGAGCTGCGCTTCCTCCTCGGTAATGTCTTGTGCTTCGGCGTCATTCCGGGCCCACATGAGCCGAAGGACCTCGACTCCTTCCTCATCCCCCTTCGCGACGAGTTCTGGCGGTTGTCTCGTGGAGTTGCAACCTACAACGCGCTCACTGATCGCATGTTCTCACTCCGCGCGTACCTCATTCGCGTCTTTGGTGACATGCCCGCCATGGCCAAGCTCATGCGCATGAAGGGCCCGAACGCGATCTACCCGTGCCGTGCGTGCAAAATTCGGGGTGTCCGTAATGTCCCTGGCGGTGGCAAGACAAACTATGTGCCACTGCGCCGCCCAGACGGAGAATCATATGATCCCTTCAACCTTCCCCTTCGAACTCATGATGAATTCATCAACGACGCTGTTTCAGTTGAGACGGCTCCAACCGACGCTCAGGCAGAGGCTCGTGCGAAAGCCACTGGTGAGATTATTTTTCTTGTTGCTTCATCATCTAACAGCGTGCCCAACCTCAGGTATCAATGGCCTCCCCGTCCTCGCCACGCTCTCCAGCCTCTCGTTTCCCGAGTGCTTTGGCCATGATCTCATGCACCTCATTCCCGAGAATATCATCAAGAACCTCCTCTCTCTCTGGGTTGGAACGTTCAAGGGTCTCGACGAGGGCAAGGAGGAATACCAGCTTCAGCCTTCCACCGTTACCCAGATCGGGAATGCCTGTGTTGCTGCGGGTGATACCACTCCGGCTGCATTCGGTGCCCGCATTCCGAACCTTGCCACTCAGCAGCACTACTTCACGGCTGAGTCCTACACTCTATTCACCACACTTCTCGGCCCTGTCTTGCTACGGGATCGCTTTCGGAAGCCCAAATACTACAAGCACTTTCTTGATCTGGTCAGTATATTCAACGATTGCCTCAGTTTATCGCTTGATCGCGATTATGTCGACAACGAACTCCGCGCGCGCATCGCTAAATGGGTTGAGGACTTTGAAAAGTGAGTTGACTAACTGCTTGCTTATGTTGCTGATATCTGTACAGATACTACTACCAGTACGACCCCGAGCGCCTCTCTGCGTGCACCTTGACTCTCCACGCCATGCTCCACATCCCCGACGACATTCTCAACGCTGGGCCGATGTGGTGCTATTGGAATTATGTCACCGAGCGCTTTGTAGGCTTCCTCGTGCGCTCGAGCAAGAGTCGCAAGAACCCCTACGCCAGTTTTGCTCGCCGGCTTCGGGAAATTGCCCAAAACAATGTGATCAAGCTCAAGTATCAGCTGTCTGACGAGCTTGATCTCTCAGATCGTCGAGAGGAGGAACGCCGAGGCCACACCATCGCGAGTTGTGAGTCAATTTTTAATGTTTGTTGAGTTCGATGGTCAACCCACTTCCACAGACCCTGATATTGCTGTCCTCCAGCCCCACATCTGTGCACCACTCTCGGCTCCCGTTTTAAAGGCAGTCAAAAACTACCTGCTGCAGACGTTCGAGGTCTCGGAAGACGAGGTAAGTGGATGTATTCCTGATGAGGTTTCACAGTGGGGGAAGATTTCGTTCCTCGATGGCGGTGATAAAATTCGGGGAGCTGACCTTGTCGAGTCTTCGGAGAAAAATATGACCCGGGAAGCCTCATTCATCAAGGTTCGTGCGGAGATCACACTGTTTTATTTGAGCTGACGACTAAAGAAGTACTCGCATGAGGTCGACGTCAATCGGAACTTTCGCCACAAACCGGTTCTTCTCCAACGCGAGATCGTGTACGGCCAGCTTTTACGCGTGATCGAGTTTCACGCGGACATCCCATCCGCTCCCGACGACAACGGACGCCTCGTCCAGCAAGCTCGCACTGTTTGGCTCGCCGTCATACGCCCTGTCAAATTGCTTGGCAAGAGCAAGCGTCTCGGAATCCCTTTCTACAAGGATAATGCCCCAATTGAAGTTGTTGATGTGGATGATCTCAGCTGTCTCGTGGCGCGTATTCCTGACCACGAGCCTGGCCCGCCGCGATGGGCGCTCTGCGAGCGCCAGGATGCCATGGGAGCAGGGGAAGAGAACGAAGAATGATTCAATTCGATGTATTTTCCACCTATGTACATGTTCGAGTTCAAATCTGTTGACTTCCATCATGTTCAATTCAGCTCCGAATGACACCTGGAAAAAGTACCTGAAACCTCGACTACCTGAAACAATATTCAGGTCAAAAGATACTGAAACCTGAAAGTCAGTGTGTGGATACCTGGATTCCAGGTGGTTTGACATCCCCAGTGTATGTCCAAGTCAATTGCGCCCAAGTCAATTGCACCATCAATGGAATCCTCCTCCTCAATAACAAGCATCGCGGGGGTTGGCAAGAATCGAGAGGTGAATTCTCCTGGGTGGTCGAAGAAATCGAAACTCCGGATGATGCGTGCTCTAAGCAAGGCGATGAGAGAAGTTCTGATTCCCGCTGAAGATAAGTCCCGGGAGTCTGACTTCTCAACGGCATTGAGCAGAGACTCGTAGATATCTGCACCAGAATGCTGACCCAGACTCAGGAGAATCACTCTCCAGAGGCATTGCAACAATTCTTGGTCGGGAGCCTTGGCAAGGACGGTCGCAAAGATGGTGTCTTGGAAGCCATAGGTGTGGAGAAGCATTTTGATGGCGGCATCTGACTTGCGGATGCATATATAATGCATGATTGTACCAAATATTGGCACTGGACCGCCATGCAAGTCGGTTTGCGTAGGGCGCCCCATGGAACTCAATTCCGAGATCACGGAATCGACCCAGTGGACGGAATGAGTTGTCCTGTGTTCTTCACGGCAATCGAATGCAAGTCGTTGTAGTGCAGATTCGATGCTCCCGATGCAGCGATCGGTCGGGGGCCCCACGCTGGAGGTAAGGAGATCCACAGTATCCTGGTATCGGTATGAGGCGGAAGAGCCCGAGCCGACAAAAACCGAATCGGTCATGTATGAGATGAGAATTTGGCGGGGAATGCTCTTGAATTCCTCCACAAGTATCGGAATCAGCTGGCGTGAGGAGTAGGAGGTCTCGAATCGATCTAAGAGATCGTCGTTGTAAATGTGATTGCGAGCCAACGGGCCTGACTGATGAAGTAGGTATGATCTGAGAGGTCCAAGACGCCGGTCAAGGTCCGGTTCAAGATCCACTCTGCTGTCGTCCCGAGCAAGAAACTCGGAGATTTGAGAAAGGGAACTTTTGGCCGAGCGTAGTAGGGACCATTCTACCATGGCGTTTGCAGAAATGGCATAGCCCTTGACCTCTTTGTCTCCTTCAACAGTTGAGTCGTAGAGACCCAGAAGCTGCGGATCGGTGTGTGTCAGTGCACCCGCGCTACCGAGAGCCCACAAAGCCTTGTAGTAAGTGATCCTCCGGCGTTTTGAGGCCTCAGGAAGTAGCAACCCAGTATCACAACTGCGGAAGAAATCCAGAAAGCGACGGTACATCTCCAGATCGGGATGATTCATCAAACTCTTGAAGTGGTTTCGGTACGCAAGCCGAGGCAATTTGGGACCCCAGAGAACGTCTGGGATAGCTTCGGCAAAGGGCTCGAACTCCGTCTCATCTGCCAATGATTTGACAGTCCAGACGAGGGCCCGATAGTCGCGTTCCTGCGTGTCCTCCGTCGCCGCATGGGACATGGCTTCAACGAGAGTAACCTCGCCCTCCGTCGATATCGAGTCGTCAGCTATGCGACGCCACCTCAGAAATCTGGCGAGTCCCCTCGATACATTCCAGAACGCCTCGGAGAGCGGGGTCCTATATGGACAGTCGAGATAAAACAAGGGGAGGATTGTGAATGCTGTATACGCGATGGCGATCAAAGCCAACATGAAGGCGACCAAGCCCGCCATCGGGATATTGATTGGGATGAGGAATGCGACGAGTCCGGCGAAGAAGAGCAAGAGGGATCCATGCAGTAAAAGTGGAATGACATCCACCACTTTGTGCATATTGAATCTCCTGAGGCTGTAATACAGGAACGAAAAGATCCGGGCACGAACGCCAGGTGCAGAGCGCATGTCCGCTTTGTGGAGAAACTCGCGGGCCCATTGCTCAACGAGCGTAGCGATGAGGGCACACGAGAGGCTGAATCCGAGACTGATAAACCAAAAGGTGTTGCAGACAAGGGACGTCGCGGGGGGACTGAACGGAAGTGCGGGGGGAGGCACCTGGAAAGTGCTCCCATTCGCAGCTGCGGCAAGCTGCTGGGAGATTTGCGAGAGCAGGTGCACCGTAGCATCTCCCGAGTCTGGGACCAGTGTCGGATAGCTTTCGATGATAAAAGCCGTGAGAACGGCTGAGAAGAGACCAGCCTTGCGAGAACGATAGTCAGCAATTGGTAGCGTTCGAAGTAAGCTTGTGGCGTACGAATATGAGAATCCCCTCCATGTCATTCTTCCAGCTTTCGATCAAGGATTTGTCGTACTTCTCTGCTTCAGATATATACACCGACCTGCTTTTGAGGGCCATTGCGGGTGCATGGCAATCCGAGTCTGTAGGTTGAGCCTGGTGAAGTCTGTGAGTCCTGTGGACACAAGAATCTGAGGATGATAACAGCAGGTGTTGCTTCTGCTTCGTAACACATACTTATTTTCATTGCACGTGACGAGCTGAAGCCTGAGAGGATGGGGACAAGTCCTCTATATTCAAATTTCTGTTAGGTGCCGGATCCGAGGCTGACTGGAATCCCGGATAAGGACGACCGGAGTAAGAATGACCGGAACTCCGGGACGAAGGACTCCGGAGAGGGACGAAAAGTCGGAGGAGGGAGATGGAGTCCAACCGGTGACACCACAAAGACCCAGGGTGACCGGGTTCCCTACGCTACTTCCAAGGGAAGCAATCCGGACGAGACGAGAAAGGAGGAGAGGAGGGCTCGGAGCAGCCAAGGTCGATTAGACCAGGAACGTTAATATTCCAACTGCCGTACCGAGTACAAAAGGAAAGTCTTATATACTAAGTGTGAGAGATATTTGTCAAGACACTAAAATAGACTTGAGAACGGACATAACCGGCTAAGTGGATATAAGGTGATTAAGCCCGCACGGAGTGATCAAGTGGATGTCACTCTAGAGCATGTCAGATGAATATCCTGTCAAGGTTCTTTTTTCATGTGATTAACCAAAATACCCGGTGTAGTCCGAGAAGCAGGACTCGGCCTGACAGATGGGATGGATCCGGAGTTGGGTCAAAGGAACCGGAACTCCGGTCAAAGGAACCGGAGTCCGGAGTTTGGATGAAGTTGGAACGGGACGTAACAAATTGAGGAAGGGCAAAAGTCCGAACGAGGACCGGAGTCCGGTCAAGATTGATCCGGGATTGTTGGAGCCGGAACCGGAGTTGGGTCAAAATTGGTCCGGAGTTGGTGAGAGAGAATGGAACGGGACGTAACAATTTCACAGTCCTTCGCCCAAAGAATCGTGGTAAGAAAGTGATACCAAAGAGCCGTATTAAGTGAGCCGAAGACCAGGAAATTGGGCGAGACGCGAGGGAGAGAGACACTTCAGAGATGCAAGCAGCAAGAGAGGCACGCAAGGCCAACGTACTTAGTAGATGTCGGTCGGATTAAATGCCAAGAATGGAAACTGGTTGAGACGAGGGAGTTGGAGCGGGCGTTTGAAAACACGACAAAGTTGTCTGCCGCAGGTGCAGTACAACAGTCGATGCGTGGTGGTCAAGTGGTGGTGGGAAGCAATGAGGCGTGCCTGTCAAGGGCATCGGCTGTCAAACAGATGTCCGTTCCCGCGTCCGCCTCGCCGTCGGCAAATATGTCAATAACACGGAGGCCGGCGATGTCCAAGGCGTAAGAGTAATTGACTAAGAGTGGACCAAACACCCTCAGAATTACCTTATAAGGAATTTGTAACATTTCCAAACAAGTAGGGCTCAAAGATGTCATCGAAAAAATGGGACCCCACTCTGGCGGGAAACGGGCCGATAAGACCGAGCTTAAAAATAAATTTTTAAGACTCGGAACCAAAGTTTGGCCGCTGCAGCTTCTTCAACGGGGTCGATAAAGGTCTTTGTACCTGGTGAGGATCCTTAGTCTGGCATAGGCGTACATAGCCGTGGACGCACTTTGGTCCCCATGATGTTCTTCTCGAGGTCAGATTTGAGGGGCGATGGGGTCGGGCAGAGTATCGAGCGATTCAACGATGCCGCCGAAGGAGTTGCCATGGACGAAACGCTCTCAGAAGGTGCCTTAAATCTTGATTGGCCTCATGCACAAGCAGCACGAAACAGACATGAGGAATGTAATGCTTTCAGAAGGCGTGGCCTGACGGACGCCACCGACCGGGTCGAGCGCCTGAACGCCACCGACTGGTTCGAGAGACTGGGCGCCGGCGAGGGGGTCGGGCCCTTAGGGTATCGAGCGACTAAACGATGCCGCCGAAGGAGTTGCCATGAAAGAAACACTCTCAGAAGGTGCCTCAAATGTTGATTGGCCCCATGCACAAGCAGCACGAAACAGACATGAGGAATGTAATGCTTTCAGAAGGCCTCGCGGACGCCACCACCGACCGGGTCGAGACTCAGCGCCGGCGAGGGGATCGGGCCCCTAGGGTATCGAGCGACCGGGATTGAACAGGTATACACTATAATACGGGTATGGGCATGAGCATTGGCGCTCGGCGAGTCAACGAAGCGATGTTGGCACGTGAACTCAGCCTCACGGACGCACTAGCATGCTAGCGCGCCGTGGGTGACCCTCGAGGATATCCACCATGAGAATCCACTCGCTCTTCTTTTTCCTGGCCAAAGCACGCCGGCGGTGCGTACGGCGTGAAGCTCTCCACGAAAGGAGATGGGGCCTATGGTGCCTTGGAGGGAAAGGCGGAGCTGGCGCGACACGTTGTGGTCACTGGCAAGAACAGCAGCGCCCGAAGGAGGGTGTCTTCATCAGCAGCGTCTGGGCATCATTATTCCCAAGAGTCGCGATCGGTGGCATCCA
Source organism: Roridomyces roridus (assembly GCA_029378245.1). Classification (NCBI taxonomy): domain Eukaryota; kingdom Fungi; phylum Basidiomycota; class Agaricomycetes; order Agaricales; family Mycenaceae; genus Roridomyces; species Roridomyces roridus. The sequence goes on from JARKIF010000087.1 coordinate 117,216, forward strand.
AAGAGCCCCGAGAAGACGCAAGATCACCCGCGGCCCACGGAGGACCTCACGCCAACAGGCTGCCGCCGAGAAGGGTGGTAGAACAACGGATGTGTGCCGCTCCCTCCATCACCATCTACCAAGCGGTGACGACCCGCGGTCATCCAAGCCGCGCTTGGCGCTCCCGTGAGGCGTGTCGACGACAGAAAGGCGGATGAGGTAGTGGAGGACGCACCGCGGATTGACATCGCACTGGATAGCGAAGGTAGGGCGTTTTGGCAGGTCTTGCTGGACGCCCATTGAGGATCAGTGACGGGCAACGAAGAGCGTAGGACAGTAAGAGAAGAGAGAGAAAGACAGTGAGACGTGCGGAGACGGCGGATAGCGAGTTGCAAGGGAATGGAGGAGGGAGGTAGAGACGTACGTACGCACCTCTGCTTGAGTCCCAATCCTCTCTCTGGATGACGCTGGGCATGCCGCCTGCAGATTATATCAGTGTATCCAGTATATAAGTAGCGGGTGAGGACGTAAAAAAAGCAAGCACGCGGACACGTCCCGCTGTGTAGACGGCGGGTGGCCGCGGTAGCACGCTAGAGCGGAAGACAGATGGCACGGAGTGACCAAAGCCCTGCTTTCGAGGACGCGATAGATGTGTCGCCTGCGAATCGCATCAGCATGACTGAAAACCCAAGGGCTGTGGGCAAAGACGGGCTCGGGACTGAGACCATACTTAATGGGTCAAGGCCGAGCGATGAGTGCGGGTCCCCGCGCTACATGTAGCTGCGAGAGGCGGTGGCTGGCATCTGAGTCGGAGGCGTCACCAGCTTGTGCTCGGCCCATGTCCCTGGGGAATTCAGAGACCTGGTTGTCGAGCCACCACCAAACCTACCAGTCTGACAGCATCTCGTCTTCAGCCGTTCTCCATGGCAGGTGTCTCATCGGCAGGCTTGTCTGAAGCGTCGGAAACGTGGACCGCATACTCCTGGGATGAGAAGAGTCAGTCCATCACCTCTGGCCCTCAAAAAAACAAAGGCGAGCACGCACCTTGCGCGGCCTTTTATCAATCTTTTCTCCTCCCGTTGCCACCGAAGCCCATAGACTGCAGAGATCCTGCATGAAAGCAATGCAGCGGAGGCCTTGAACGGACGGCGTCGCAGTCGGATTGTTTGAGGCCGAAATTGCTCGGAAGAGGCAGTCGCGCCCATTGTCGGCACGCCTCGATTTGTCGTTGCTGATCAATTGATCTGCCTCCTCCGAACAAATGCCCAAATTAGGCTCGAACTTAATCCAGCCTTTCTATGAGCAAGTGTCGATAGTCGACAGTTTCCTAGACGGATAGATTCCGGTCTATACCCAAATACTCCTGCATGCCTTCCCCGGAGCTTTCAAACACGTCTACGTAATCCACCTTGCGGAATACATATGCCGGCCCCGCGGCCCCCGCCCGCAAAGCAGTCGTTTCAAGCTTTGGGATTCGCTCAAGTTCCCTCGATCTCCTGGCCCATCATCCGCTAAGAACTCCTCCCTCTCTTCAACACGGCTCCGTCGAGGCCTGTTCTCTGACGACATACGATCTCGAGCTGCATCGCCTCCAGTTTGCTTCTCGACAAAATACTTATTAGCCCCGTTTCTGCGACAAGGCACCAATACGGATGAGCTGACGCGGAGACATCCTTGGCACAGAATTCCTCGATCAACCACAGTTTTGCATCGCATCAACACTACAGTAGTGCCGATCTGTGCGTTCTCCGATGTCGAGTGTATGCGGGACGAGTTCGAGGCATTTTGGTAGGATTGAATTGGGGGGATAGTTCGTCATTTTTGTTGGTTCACTAATGGGAATGTATATTTCTCAGAATCCAGCCTCTCTGGATGTAAATGAGTCCAACCCGTCGGACGAGTGCGTTTTCTTCCTTCGTTACTTTCGATTCCGCATGTGACGCGGACATTCAAACGCCCTATTCCCTCAATCGTTCACCGCACGATCAACCGCAGTGGCGTCCGGCGGTACTCGATCCCGCTCTTTTTCGGTAATCGGCTCGAGGTGCGCGTTTTCATTGCATCCATTTCAGTTTGAACTCTTGGTGAGACGTGGACGGGTATAGTGGATCCTGTGTTTCCCCCCAGCGCACGGTAAAGTACGTGTCAAGGCGAGGTTGAATATGCCTTACGGGTATTAGGCTGGATCGGAAGAGTGAGTGAATCAAGGGGTTCTGATTTAAAGTAACTACACAATTTTACCTAGGCAACAAAGCTATTCTAACTAATCTCTTGTTCGGAAGTGACTGCATGAAGAGATTTCAATCCTGCAAGAATTGCTCGAACGCGCGGTAAACCGGGTGAGTTGTCGGTATGAGACGGGTGAATTGCGTATGCGTTCAAGGTGTTCTGGATCTTCACCCGTGCGTGTGGGTGGTTCAACCACGCAACCAATGGACGACTGTATGTATAGAACCCAGGGTATGACGCAGTCGTACGAGTGCCAGCATACAAATCAAACATGGGGCTGGAAAGAACTGCGTTTAGCAGCTCTCCATGTGTCGCGCTTGCATCATCCCAGATGCGTGCCAGACCATCTGCCAGGCGATTCTGGTGGTGTTTGTGGACCCCTGCGCAGATGAAAATGAAATTCCCCATGAACTTGATCGTTTCTGCAGGCCTGTATGGCAGTGAAACCAGCGGCATCTCTGCCAAAAATTCACCCAGATGGGCAACTAGTGCTTCGGCAATAATGGAGTTAATGTCATTGGGCTGTATGGCCGTGTCTGCCGGCAAGAGTCTCGATGTGATTCGTACGTCGGGACCATAATACTGGTTGTTGAGGGCCTCAAGTATTTGTCCCTTGAGTACGGCAATGACAGAAATTCGGAGGGACATCGTGACCGCTGAAGAGGCCCAGCCTGACTTCTCGACGGCATCGAGAACGGATTCGTATTTCGCCGTCTCATAAAGCGCCCCACTAAGAACAACCACCTTCCACAGGGAGCACAGCACCGCTTCGCCAGGATACTCCGCGATGGCAGCTGGGTAACCTAGCAAAAGTGTTTCATCATTTCCATCTTGAAGCAGCATTTGGATGGCCGCATCCGATGTGCGTATGGAGATATGATTGATGATTGCGGGACTCCGTGTCACTGTAGGATTGGATTGTGGTAGCCAGAGCATGGAACACAATTTCAAGAGGATTGAATCCACCCATTCCACGGAATCAGCTGTCTCCATTACAGCGCGACGATTGGAATCAGATATGATGTCTGATATTGCTTCCTCGATGTCCTCAATGCAGCGTTGGGTTGGAGGCACTGTAGTGGAGTCAAGGATGTGCAAAGTTTCTTGATATCGGTGTGGAAGGAAACCCAGGTCAGCTGAATCCATCATGTATGAGATGAGATGTCGGCGGGGTTTGGTGGCAAGGCTCTCGAGTTCCTTGACAAATAATGGGATAATCGCCTCAGGATTGGTTCCAGTCAAGGAAAAAAAAACCACGGTACTCCATCAAAGATACAAGTGTCAAATTGTGGGAGAGCGGGCCCGAACGATGCAGCAGGTATGATCGGAGAGGCTCTCTGAGGGCCCTAGTAAGTTCAATTTGGGTGTGGGCATTAACCCAGACAAGAGATTCGAGAAGTTTGGCGAGGGGAGTTTGGGCAGAGCATAAGAGGGACCATTGTAACATGGCGTTTGCGGAGATGAAATAGCTCTTCATATCCGTTTCCTTTTCCACAGATGGGTCGAACAGCCCCAGAAGCTGCAGGTCAGTGAATTCCAGTGCACCAACACTGCAGAGGGCCCACAGAGCCTTGTAGCAGGTGATTCGCCGTCGTTTCGACGCCTCCGGAAGCAGTAGCCCGGCATCACAGCTGCGAAAGAGATCCCGCAAACGACGATGCATCTCCAACTCTGGATGATTCATGAGGGCTTTCAAATGGTCTCGGTATCCGGACCGGGGAGATTTGGGACCCCAGAGAACGTCTGGGATAGCCTCAGCAAAGGGCTCAAACTCGGTCTCATCTGCCAAAGATTTGACAGTCCAGACGAGAGCCCCATAGTCGCGTTCATCGGTATGATCCCTGGCCGCATGTGAAATAGCCTCTACAAGAGTTCTCTCTGTGTTATGAGCAGCAACGGCTGACTCGCTGTCAACGGGTGCACGCCTCCGCCCCAGAGATCTCGTGATTCCCCTCGATACACTCCAGAAAGTCTCGGAGAGCGGGGTGCGGTAGGGGCAGTTGAGATAGCGCAAGGGAAGGATGGTAAGCGCCGAATACACGATGGTGATGCAAGCCAGCATAAAGGCGGCTACAACAGCCATCGGGATATTGATGGGGATGAGGAATGCGGCTAGGCCAGCGAAGAAGAAGAGGAGTGACATGTGTAGCAAGAGTGGAATGACGTCCACCACTCTGTGCATGCTGAATTCCTTGAGGCCGTGATACAGGAAAGAAAAGATGCGGGCGCGAATGCTGGGCGCCGGGCGCATATTGGCTTTATGGAAGAAGTCCCTGGCCCACTGCTCAACCAGCGTTGCGATGAGGGCGCACGAGAGACTGAGGCCGAGACTGATAAACCAAAAGGTGTTGCAGGCAAGGGATGCCGCTGACGGATTGAATGGTGGCTCTGGTGCAGGCATATGGAAAGTGCTTCCATTCGCCGCAGCCGCTAGCTGTTGAGAAATCTGAGCCAGGAGCTGGACCGTAGCATCTGCTGGGTCTGGAACCAGGGTGGGATAGCTTTCTACGATGAAAGCTGTCAAAGTGGCTGAGAAGAGACCAGCCTTGCGAGAAGGATAGTCAGTCACTCGTCACAAGCACAGAGAGTCATACTTACGAAGATGAGAATCCCCTCCATGTCATTCGTCCAACTCTCGAGTAAGGATTTGTCATATCTTTCCGCCTCCGAGATGTACACAGACCAAAGCTTGGCGGCAGCAGCTTCTCCATTGGGGTCTGTCCTGGCTAGTTTCATGGAGCTGAGGTGAAGATGATCAGGTCGGGAAGTGCGAGTATATCAGGTCCTGGCTCTGCGTCGGACACGAGGGAAACATGAGGAAAACACTCTTAGAAGGTGTGAGGCGCACGAGCCATCAATCTAAGTAAAGAGAGCACGAGAAGAGGATAAAAAAAGCCACTATTTTGGAGAACGGAGATATACGCTATGATTTGTAGATTCAATAGGTATCCGACTCGCTCGTGGTCTCGGCAATGGCAACCGAGAGCATTGTCACGCAGCTGGCAACCAACAGGCACCCAGCGCCGCCGAAGGACGGCATCCTCCCCATCAGCGCCGTCTGGGGGTCATTCCCGAGACTCGCGATCGGTGGCATCCAAAAAGCTCCGAGATCAGCCAGCTCAGACGCAAGCCCACCCGCGACCCACGGAGGACCTCACGCCAACAGGCTGCCACCGCCTTCATCGATCATCCGAGAAGCATGGTAGAGCAAAAGAATCGGGCGCAAAGGTCCTCCCTCACAACACCGACCAAGCGGTGAAGGCCTGCGGTCATCCAGCGCCCCGCTGGGCAGTCCCCGACAACGACAGAAATACGGATGGAGAAGTGGAGAATGCACCGCGGATTGGCATTACGCTGGATAGCGAAGGTGACAAATCCCATCGAGGATCAGTGACGGGAAACGAAAAGCGTAGGACGGTGGGACAAGAGGGACAAAGCCGGTGAAAGGTGCAATCAGGGAGAGGCGTACGCGCCTCTGCTTTGGTCCCACCCAATCCTCTCTGTCGACGATCAAAATGCGGATAAATAGGTAGAGGACGCACCACGGATTGGCATGGCACTCGAGCGAAAGTACGGTGCTTTGAAGGCCTTGCTTGACGGACCCTATCAAGGATGAGTGACGGGGAACGAAGAGTGACAGAAGAGAGATAAAGACGGTGACGGAGGATAGCGAGCTGCAGGTGAAGGGAAGCAGAGAGAGAGAGAGAGAGGCGTACACACCTTGGCTTGGGTCCCAATCCTCTCTCTGGATGACGCTGGGCATGCCGCCTGCAGATCGTATCAGTATATAGCATGGATATATAAAGAAGCAAGCACGCGGACGCGTCCCGCTGAGTAGACGGCGGGTGGCCGCGGTTTGGCCCCGGTAGCGCGTTGGAGCGGAAGACAGATGGCACGTAGTGACCAAAGCACACGCGTCGGTCTTCCCGATCGAGCGAGGATGACGCCCGAGGTCAACGCAGACCTCGACCATCCGCAAGATGGCGAGCAGAATGCCATCGTCCGAAAGATAATGGTAAGGCGGTGGGTGGCATCCGACTCGGACTGACTCGGAGGCGTCGCCAGCTGGTCCTCAGCCCATGGCCCTGGGGAATTTAGAAAGCCGGTTGTCGAGCCACCACCAAACCTACCAGTCTGACAGGATCTCGTCTTCAGCCGTTCTCCATGACAAGTGTCTCATCGGCAGACTTGTCTGAAGCGTCGGGAAACGTGGGCCGCATACTCCTGTGGGATGAGAAGAGTCAGTCTATGACCTTTGGCCCTCAAAAAAAGGTGAGCACGCACCTTGCGCGGCCTTTTCTCAATCTTTTCTCCTCCCGTCGCCACCCAAGCAGATAGAGTGTAGATCTTGCATGAAATCACTGCAGCGGAGGCCTTGAACAGACGGTGTCGCAGTCGGATTCTTTGAAGCTGAAATTGCCCGGAAGAGGTTGGGAAGAGGCAGGACATTCCGAGCGCGCCTCGGTCTGTCATTGTTGATACCATTGCCCTCCGGGCACACCTGGATCCTCCGAGTCCGTTTCACCGACCTCATCCTCAATTCTGAGGAAGAATAAAAAGCATATGCCCTCCGGGCGCACCTTGACATTGTACTAACCCCAGCGCTGCACGGGGCGTCACCTGCCGTCACCGGCGATCAGACTGGGAGGGTGATGAAATCAGACACGAAGCCATCGCAAAGTCCGCCACACACATGCAAGCAATGATGGTAAATTTGATGGCGGACGGACAATTGGCAATTCTAGACCTGGATACTCCGGATCCAGGAATTGATTGATCCTCCTCCTTTTCTTCCGCCCACTCAAGTGCTCAACGTTCAACGCCAACCACCACGCCCTCTTGCAAAAAAAAATCCCAACACTCATGCATTTTCCCTCCCGTGGTTTTCAAACGCGTCTAATCTACCCTCCGGAATACCCGCCCACTGCTCCTCGCATATCATCCACTCTCCCGTCATTTTTTCACGGCTCCGAGCCCCGTTCTCTGACGGCATAGTGGTCTCGAGCGGCATCGCCTTGAGCTTGCTCCTCAGACAAAATAGCCCTGTTTCTGCGGCAAGGCACCAATACGGACTTCCCTTGAGACGTGGAGATCCTTGACTCAAGAGCTGGACATTTCGATCAATCCGGCCGTTGCGTCAAACCAGTAATCCACCATCCCCGATTGCAGAGCGCTCTGCGATGATCTCGGGTGGAAATCCAAGACTCTATTGCAAAATTCGATCCGTATGCGACTTGAACTCTTTGCACAGGCGGAAAGAAAACCAGCCGCAGGGAATATTTGGATGTGAAAAACCAAGTACCTTATATCAAGAACAGAAAACACGTCGGTGAGAAGATTCACCCATGTCCGGGAGCCACAAGTCGAATGTCGACAAGCACGTTATTGCTGGAATTCGCAAGCTGTGCCCACCAACATTCTACCCTTCGCGGGGAGCCAATCGGCAGCATTGGCAATGCACAGATCATGTTCAAAAATACAAGGAGGAAGCAGTACGGGTGTCAAGAATGTGCTGCCGGTCCAAGCCGGTCCACAACTGCGCACTGGATCTGTTATCTCTGTCAGGAACGGACGTCGTTCGTGGTTTTTCTTGTCAAAATCGGACAGGGGGAATTCTCTTTTTATCGCCAATGGCGGTGACAGTCGAAATGTATGTCCTTGAATCCATGGTCACACAGAACGGCCGCACAGGGCGGTGGCCATCGCCGAGGCTCGAGGCTTTGTTATAAAATGTGCGCAAGGATTCTGGTAGACTCACCAGTGCTCCAAATCCTCCGCCCGCCATCAACAATGCACATCCAGCCTACTCACCCGAGTTTCAACCACCGACTCTCGAATCGGTGCTATCCATCATATCTTCTTCTACGACCCCTTGGACCCACAGCGATATCATTCCCTGCACTCCGGAAAGCCAGCACCCGAGGACCTCATCGAACAAAACACCTCCCTCGCCAACTTGGTCCGCGAGCGCAGCATCACACACGGATATTTCGCTGCTTGGAAACTCCTCGCCGACCTCATCTCTCCAGTCTCCGAGTCGGCCTCAGTCCTGCCTTCCGAGCTGGTAGCCGACGTCCTCAAGTGCATCGCGGTCTACAGCCTATGCGCCAGACCGACGAGGACTCCCAGCGCCGACCCACAGACCTCTCCATGGCTGTTACCAGAGAGTTGACGCGGGACTCGATTTATTGCGTCGGCGCAAAGAGTCTCGGAGGCAAGGAATGGGTCGGGAGCGAGGAGTACAAGCCTGAAGCCCAACGGAAGTGGTCTGATACCAAGTTCGCGACGATGAGCCCATGCTCGTCTTCGCTTGGCTTGGTCCGCAGCACAAAACGATTGCCAGGGACGATCTGAATGCCGCCGACGCGTTGGCTCTTCTCGGTGAGTTTCTTTGTTATCAGCTACCGAATATGCGCTGACACACCGCAGGAACTGTCGATTACGACTATGACCGGGACGAAGCGTACTCACCTGGCTTCGCGCACGCCATGAAGATCGGGAGATCCTATATTGCAGATGGCCCACGTCGCATGCAGGCTTTCACGCTGGCTGCTTTCTTGAACCTCGACGTCCAGACCTATGTTCGTCAAATGCACGAGAACTGGGTGGCAGAAGAAAAGTCGAGGGTGAACGATAGTCCACGCTGCGAAATATCGCCTGCAGACTGGTTCGTCACGGTGGTCGCAGACTCCGGGAGCTTGGGTCCGTTTGGGTACGAGACGTCTGCCGTATACAAGGACAGCAAAGGCGCGATGTTTGGAGCTTTATTCATGGGCCACTGCTTCGACTCCTCTTCGACCGCATCTCCTCGAACGCGATGTCCTCAGTCAAGTACCTCTCCGCAACTGGGGTCACTGAGCCGACGTCCACACCGCATTCGCTACGACCGTCGCAGATAGAACCGCACGCAGGGCTCTCGGAGTGCGCGACCTCGCGTTGTTTGGGAGAAAATTCGGTCTTCTCCATGGTGTTTGGTCGTCCTTTAACGGACGCTAACCGGACGTGGGAGGCGATTCGTCAAGTATATGCGCCAACTTGCACGCTCGACGGATCCCAAGGGGGAGGCGGGTTCTCGAGATGGCGAGCGAGCTTCGTATGCTGCCAGACGGTGACACCCGCAGACGTCGAGGAACTCTGGCACCGAGCTACTACACCAGGCGTCGAGAAGACGTTGATTCGTCGGGTAGCAGTGGTCCAAAACCCTTCACCTGCCCCGAGTTGATGCATCTTCCTCAACCAACTCTCTGCGCGCGCCTGCGAGCTTGGATTCCGCACTGCGCTCGAGGCCTCGAGACGGACCAAGTTCACGTAGCTGCAGAACTCCCAGCCGCCTCAATCTCTTCCCCGCCGTCGCACGCGCAGCAGCCATTCGAACGGGCAGCGATATTCGCCACTGAGCCCACTTGCTGTGACCCCTGCGCCTCGAGAATCGGATGCTGGGCGGATTCCAGCGCACACACAGTCCCACGGCGCTGATGAAGAGCGACCAGAACACTTCCGCGTCAGAGTGGGATGCTCCAGTGCCACGGGGCTTGGGCTGTGACGACGTGGGGCCGGTGTCAGTTGCTACGGTATTGTCTGGGTTCGATATTGATTTGCCTTGCAACGCAGGAGAATGGGGCGATGGGGCAGAGGGATTTCGTAGATTGTTGACGAGGTGGAAGCCCGTAGATTTTTAGAAGAGATTTGCGATTTATTAGTAATGCCTGTGTAATGAATGTCAGATTCCCTTGAAAAGTCCCAGCTACAGTGGGAAAGTTTCAGCTCATGACGGTTCCGAGCAAAAGGCGACATCAGTGATAACGGCATTGGACAAGCACGACCATCGTGAACGACTTGTCCCTTAACCGCCATGTCCGCTCACGAGAACGAGTCCCCAACGAACTTTGGCTCGAAATTTTCGGGCTTATTCCTCAGGACTTCCCTCAAACACTCCATGCCACCGACAGAAAGTTCGCCAACGTATCCCGGGCGCTCCTTTTCAGCCATCTAGTGTTTCATCCCTACCATCTCGACCAGGTGGAACGGCGCCTCACTCTTCCTTCTCCCGACGGCGTTCAACTTGCACTAGATCGCTTGAACTTTTGGTCATCCGACGATATTTCCCCGTATGTCCGGGAATGCACCATCGCTCCACGTTGCTGGCGCGCGGGAGAAGCTGGCTCAGTGCTGCTGGAGCACACAGACTCGCCTCACATCCTCATGATCTCGTTCATGGACCTCCTAGCCAAGTTCACCGCTCTCAAGAAGCTGTCTGCCCGTCAAGCGCATTTCACTCAAGCGGGACTTGTGAGCCTCTGCCAGTTACCGCTGCTGACGGAACTCGCGACCCGTTGGTGCGATATAGTCCCCGGGGAGACCATCGATGCCACAAGTCTCCAATTGCGCACAACGAAGCTCTTCATCATGCTGACGTCGGAGTTGCGTGGGATGAAGACAAACTGTGCACTCTGTGGCTGTCGATCGTTCATCGTGAGTGCCTGCAGGAGTTGCAATTGACGGGCAGCGGCTCTGGCTTTGAAGGCCCGGCCTTCCCCAATGTGTCTCGTTTGGGACTTGGCCCCAACTTCTCGACTATGAATCGGAATCTGGCCACTTTGTCGAGATTCCCTGCGGTTCGCAAGCTCTGGCTTCAGGGATTGGGAGAATTCCAGTACCAGTCCACGGATGCATCGTCGTTGCATGGTCACGATGTTCTGCCCCTGTTGCAGGAGTACAGCGGAAGCTGGAAACCGTTGCATATGTTCCTTCCAAAGCCCACACTCGCCTGCCTTGACATCCACTTTTGCACCCCTGAGGAACTGTCCTCCCAACTCCGCGAGGAATATAGGCATATCACTTCGCTATATGCGACGCTCATCGACCTGGACCAACAAACACTGAACACCATTTGTACATGTTTGCCCGAGCTGACCGAGCTTCACATTCGGATATACACCTTCGACGATGCCCAAAGGGAAGATGGTTTCAATCCCAAGGTGTGTTGAAAGGATCCCATTTTCCCCCGGACACCACTGACATGAGGATCATGTCACCAGGCCACCAGTTTCTTTTCCACATTCGGAACTACTCTGACGAGCCTCCCGCCCACTCTCAAGCGCCTCGCCATTGCATGGGAGTTCGAATTCGAGTCCGACGATGCGCAGGTTGTCTATCCGGGACCTAAGCACATACCCGACTTTCTTGCGATGCGGGATAAGCTCAGGAAAAGATGTCCGGCGCTGAGGACGCTCTGGCTCGATGGGCATCATTTCATATTTCGGTGGCGTCAGTTGCTGGACAGAGAGGAGATGGAGCAGCAAAACGAAATCAAAGCCAGTGAGTCAACTTTCGGGCTCGATATCACTATTTGCGTGCTAACTTGCTTCGAATTACTTAGCTGAGATCGAAAACCTGCGAGAAAGGTTCAAGGATTTTTGGGAGGGGCGGTGAAGGAAAGGCTACATCGTTGAGTTACACTGGGCGCTCTGACTCCAATTTCTTGTTGCCTTGAGCTACCTGGAGCATTCCAGGTGTCGAAGACTATGTACCTTCTTTCGTGCTGAGATCTCTTGGATTGGGACATGCGTGGTGACACCTAGGCCCGAATCCAGCTCATCGTACCAAAAGCTATAGTACTGTCGATTTTGAGGGTCCTTGGTGGACAAAACCTGGAATTGTGCAGGCATGTGTGGTTCTTTCTTCAAATCTCAACAAAAGTCTCAAGATCTTGAAAGATTTGGCTCATTTTGAAAGTTGAATCAAGTTCTTGCAACATCCATTGATATCTTGCTAGTTTTTGCACGATGTGGTATTTCAAGGAGGGTTCAAGTGATATTTTCTGCACTGCAAGGATGCAAGATCTTGTGAGTCAGACAACAAGTGGAAACAGATAAAAAATTGACACTGGAATCAAAAATTCTGTGGTGTGTCACAAGATCTTGGAAGGTTAAAGGCGGCAAGTGTCGCAGTAAATCCCACATGCCAATCAATGATTTTCTGATTGCCCCCCACTCAGGCTGTTGATCCGTTGGCAGCCGAACCGCCAGGAAACTGATAGATCACACTTTTGCGCCCTTCAACATAAATGATTGATCGCAGTATGCGGCTTGAGCTCGGCCACCACGGCACCACCAACTCTGGTGAGATCTTGCATCCCTATTAGACTCAATGGGCCATTTTGACTTTCAATCCTTCAAAATCTTTGAACATTCGCTGCAAATCAGTGGAGTCAAAATGAGTCAGTGGAACTTGCACAAACTTTCAAGGTCCTGGGGGGAGAAAATTCACAAGATCTTGCAAGATGATGGTAAAATAATGCCAGGGAAAGTTGACAATCATCCAATATCTTCCAAGATCTTGAACAAACTGGAAAATCTTGCCAAATCTTGCAAGATCTTCGAAGATGTCACGGAAATGATGGTGCTGGCAACAAGAAAACACCTTTTGTCCACCAAGGGCCTTCATAGTCGATGGAGTTCCTTTGAAAGCTGTTTTGTAAAGTGTCAGCCGCAGGAAATTTCGCTCGGGTGCATGGGTCTTCGGATCGAAGGTCAATATCGGTGGTGACGGCGGCATGAATGGTGAACGCTGGTGGTTGCTGGAATCTCATCGAAGCTAAATCCCGTTTTTTTTTTGGTGCAGAAATGAACGATTTGGCGTTGAATGGGACCAGCAGGATCAGGGAGTAAGATCCGAGTCAGTGATGGCATCATGTCTCATCAGAGCTGCCTCCTGCCACCATGTCCGCTCACGATCGAGTCCCCAACGAACTTTGGCTCGAAATATTCAAGCTCCTCCCCCGAGACGCCTTGAAAGCCGTCTATTCGACTGCCAGACAGTTCACCACTCCATCCCGTGCACTCCTTTTCACCCATCTCGTGTTTCAGTAATACACGCGGAGCTGTCAAACGGCTGATCGGCAGTGGATGATGGCGGAAGCCAGTGCCGGCTAGCAAACCCATTGCCGCTCTGCAGTGGATGTCACTGGCTTCCGGCGGGACTCAGTGGAATCCATCGGAATCCAATACATCGAGTTCTTCCGTCGGCGGGTGTTCGGCTACGGTTCACTTTCCGAACCCATTCCTGTGCGCATTGCGCAGAGTCAATGCCTGACTGGAATCACTGGATGCACAGGTGA